>DF359159.1:21030-38123 GCA_000787875.1 Solanum virginianum
GTGCAGTCTCCCATCTAGCACAGACAAATTTCACAAAAAAGGTCATAACGTCTTGCGCCAAACTCAAAATGAGGTGAGACCAAGTGAATTGGAAAGAAAATTCAAAGAAAGTTAATTTGATAAGTCGTGAGCCACCCAGTTCATTTTGTGCTAAGAGATATGTCCATTTAAAGTTGACCCTTTAACCGGTACTTATAAAAAACTTAGCCAATGAAATTTCTTTGAACTTGACTTGATGTAGGAGACCCATGATGGCCTTAGACAACATAAATGAGCTTGAATTAAAGGTTTGAAGGTGAACCTATCTTGAGCTTGAAGATTCCATACTTTAAAAATTTATGAAATCAACTTCATGGAGGGTCATACGGCCCGTATCAAGTCACACAAGTTGTGTGACTAGCCGTGTGACTACACTTAGGCCAAAAATAGTCATTTCAAGCTTAAGCTCATTTACACGACCCTCCACATGGTTTGTGAAGTGTCACATGGCCCATGTAGGATCCAAGTATGACGTACCTTAGCTCAAAACTCCACACCAAGGCCACATGGTCCGTGTGACCTCACACGGGCCGTGTAGTCTCCCTTGAGACAACACTTGGTCCAAAATTTGTCCAAAAACAAAATCCTCAAGTTTTAATGATGTCGTACAATATCCTGGTCATTACATCATCTTCCCCTTGGGAATATTCATCCTCGAATGTTGAAGAACAAGGATTGAAAGGCTTGAATTAGAACATAAAACTTCTAATCACAAGGTACAATGTATAATTCATCATTTGAAAATCATCGCATCATTAAGACTTATATCAAAATGTATTCAAATCTTTTTAAACATTATGAAAATAAATCATTTTCGTGCACATGTATGTATATCATGTCATGAGACTCAAGAGTGAAAGAATTAGGACTATTGAGAATGGAAAGATCCTAATATTATATGCTTGGGTAGATTGGAAAGGATAGAGGTATCGTCGCATCATACTTGGTTCCACTTCCCATGTATCACTTTCAATATATTGATCCTCGTTGCGAAGCCTCTCCACTTTCCCATCCATGATCTCAGTCGAAACTTCCTCATAAGACAAGTTATCCTCAACCTCGACACCTTCGAAAGGCACAATAGCACTAGTACCACCAACCAACTTCCTCAACTTAGACACATAGAAAAGCGAATGAATAGAACTCAAACCCTGGTGCGAATCCAATCTATAGGCCACATTCCCAAACCGCTGAACAAACTCATAAGGGCTTACATACCGAAAACTTAACTTGCCCTCCTTTCCAAAACGCATTATACCCTTCATAGGTGAGACCTTCACATGCACCCAATCGCCAATACGAGACTCATGATCCCTCTTTCCAACATCCAATTAAAAACCTTTGGTGACTTTGAACCATCTTCTACTTTTCCCTAATTGATTCCACTTTTTCCATAGCCCCCAACACTAAATCCGGGCCTATAAAAGTCATCTCATCTAACTCAAACCATCCTACCAAAGACATACCCTTCTACCAAACAAAGCCCCAAGCGGTACCATACCAATGCTAGAAAGAAACCTATTGTTGTAAACAAACTCAATAAGTGGTGGATGATCTCCCCAATTAACCTTGAATTCCAACATACAAGACCTCGATATATCCTCCAAAGTTTGAATTGTCCTCTCGGCTTGCTCAATGGATTGAGGATAAAAAGTGACACTTAACTTCACCTTAGTGTTAAGGCCTTCTTTAAGATGATTTCCAAAAGTGAGAAGTAAGTCAGGTACCACAATCTAACATAATAAAAGTAGGTATACCGTCCGGTCAACCAACTCCAAATCACCTAACTTAGGATTTGTTTTCAACATTGAGAGTAGTCTCAACCGATAAGAAGTGAGCCAGCTTAGTCATCCGGTCAACAATACCCCAAATTGAATCAAATTGCTTTCAGGTCCGAGGCAAACCAATCACCAAATCCATGTCTGCCTCTTCCCACCTCCAAGTAGAAATTTTAATATCTTGAGTCAAACCACCAGGTCTTTGGTGTTCTACCTTTACTTGTCAATAATTAGGGCATTCGGATACGAACTTGCCTATATCCTTCTTCAAACCATGCGACCAATACACTTCTCTCAAACCTTAGTACCTCTTAGTAGATCTCGGTTGAACTGAATAAGGAGAGTTATAGGCCTCAATCATAATCACCTCTCTAAGACCATCGATATTTGAAACACACAATCGATCTTGGTACCAAATTACACTATCTCCCCCTTAGGAGAAAACATCTATTTTTTTCTGCAACCACATTTTTCAACTCAACCAGCGGTGGGTCTAAGTCTTACCTTCTTTTAATATCCACATCCACAAAGATTGGACCCCATTCCGGACATGGATACCACCATCATTGGAGTTGACCAACCCAACATCCAATCTAGCCCAACAGTAAACATACTTTGCCAACTCTCCCTTCCTTTTGGTAACATGAGCTACACTTCCCATAGATAGCCCACTAAGGCGTCAACTATAGTGTTTGCCTTATCCAGATGATGTCATACACCCACATCATAGCCCTTTAGGAGTTCCAACTTTCTCCTTTGCCTCAAGTTAAGACCCCTCTGAGTGAACACATATTGCAAACTCTTGTGATCGGTGAAAACGTCAACATGCAGCCCATACAAGTAGTGTCTCAAAATTTTTAAGACAAACACCATCACCACTAACTCATGATCATGAGTCATGTACTTACGCTCATTTTAATTGCCTTGATGCAAATTTTCAAGGCAAACACCATCACCATTAACTCAAGATCATGAGTCGTGTACTTACGCTCATGCACCTTCTATTGTCTTGATGCATAAGCTATCAATTTACCATGTTGCATAAGTACACAACCCAACCCAAATTGAGCAACATCACAATACACCACTAACCCATCCAAGCCTTCTGGTAAAGTCAAAACAGGATCCGATGGCACGATAAGAATCATGAAAAAGTTAAACATTTCCTAAAATACCTTGTAGTCTCCTACCCATAGATGTGGCGCACTTCACACCCATGAATAAGACTCTACTTGATGTGGTATGTTGTACTTTGAGGACCATTTATAAACCTAGTGCTCTGATACCATCTCTATCACGACCTAGACCTAGGGTCTAGGAGTGACATGGCAAATGAGAACCCGAGAGTTCCCAAACAAGCCTCAAAGTATCCAAAATTCACATCATTGATTCGGAAGCGTATTCAAAAAGTAAACACATAGTATTAAGAGACGGAAAAGTAGAACTCACACTATGAAGATATCATAGGGAAATGGATTAATATGGATTCACATAACATATAGCACATAAAGACTAAGAGGCGGGTAAGTATGACTCACTCTATGGGGGCCATTCGGGACTTAGGATCTTCCACATTTCCACATCAAACAAACATACATAAATATCATAATCCTCATAAAAAATCCATAATAGTCATATCCTAAAGATATCCATAACCTTAAGCTCCAAATCAAACACATAACACATAGATCCGACAAGAGTCTATAAGATGTCCAATAATGCCTCTAGTCATAAGATGGGACGGGGACCAAGACATGTCCCGGGCTCACCCTCAAGTAAAGATAGCATAAGAAAAAGCTACATAAGATATAGGAATGGTGGTTTGTCCTTAGAAGATAGGACTCACCACAACAAGCCAAAACTTGAGATCCCAGCTAAAGTCGTATGGTGGATGATCGTAGTCCTCGATCCCTAGATGGTGAGATTATGTAGGCAAATGTATATGTTAGTATGTTTGAATATACTAAGTATGCAGGGTGCAATGCATGTAACTTACCAGAACCTGCATATGATGTTATATGACAATGGTACATAATATAGAGAAGAGATATATATATAACAAGGAATGTAGTATAACAAGATGCTACGAAATTTATGATATATGAAATGCAAATGCTCATATATAGTAGAGATGAGACCTTAACCGACATGAGTAAGACCAAGCGAGCTATTACTTAGAATCCCAATGAAATCCCCTCATCGGTAAAAAGGTGGTCTACTTGACAAAGGTAAACCATACTTCACCTTACGGGAACCCATCCCATTTCGCATAGATCAACCTTTCTTACGGAACATATCCCATTTCAGATAGAATTTTCACAAATAGCATATCTTGTCATATTAAACTTCATCTTACGGGAACCTATTCCATTTCGTATGAAGCAACCTTCTTTATGAGAACACATCCCATTTTGGATAAGATTTCACATAACCTATGTTAAGCATATAGTTCTAGTAAATAGAGCACTCCCTCAATCCATCGGTGCTAAGTCATCCCACAAGAATACTCATAATATACATATACATACTTTCAAAAGAGGCAATAATCATTTCCAAACCACTTTAAGGCATTCTTAGGGTTAAAGGCCAAACACCATTCATCATAATTCTTACTTAGGCTCAAATGCCAAAAAAATAATAATTTCAGAGTCATAATACTCATGCATAGGAATAACTCATTCATATACAAAATGGTGTAAGCACCCAAAATGCTCAAAGAGCCAAAATCATAGATATATATATGATCACATTCTTGTCATAACCAATATCTTATCAACATTATATCATAATACATAATTGGGCTTAACCCACTTCATAATTTCCATAGAAATCCAATGTTATGAATGCAAATGTCATAAATGATGACAGGAAAGCATGAATAATTGAGATTCAATCTAAAATTAATAATATAATATAAAATTTAAGTGAAAACATAATTAAATCCACATTTAAAATCATAATATAATCGCTCATGCATAAACAAGCCTTGAAAAGGGACATGCATGTTCATAATTTCATAAACTCAATGTAAATCATCATAATAGGGCTTAAAGTAGCTTAAAATCATCAAATATGTATAGCTCATACATCAATTTAATTTAATAAATTAAAATAATAAAAATCCGCATGTCAAGTAAGCTTAATTTCATGAAAAATTGCTTGAAAAGATTTGAGTCTCCTTGATTGGAAGGAATCAAGGATCAAACCCACGTACCTCCACCAAGATGAAGAAACCCAAAAGAATTTGAAGAAGAATTGAGTCCTCTTGCTCCCAAGTTGAAAATATTCAAGAGTTCTTTGGAATAGATTCTAGAGTGGCTTGAGTTAATTAGTCTTGAATGAGGGTTTTAGAATTAGTGTAGGAGAGGTTTAGGATTATAAAGGGGGTTTAAAGGTCTTAAAAAGCCTTGAGGATGGGTCAAAATATCAAAAATACCTCAATACAATACCCCTTTAAATTCTAGCCGCAACATCTCACGCCTAGCTTCACGGGTTGTGATGCCTCCCGTCTAGCCCAGACAGATTTTACGAAAAAGGTTATAACTTCTTGCTCCATACTCGAAATGAGGTAAGACCAAGTGCGTTGGAAATCTAATTCAAATAGCTTTAATTTGATCATTAGTAGGCCACCCAATTTATTTTGTGCTAAGAGATATGCTCATTTAAATTTGACCCTTCAATTGGTACTTATGAAAAACTTAGCCAATGAAATTTCTTTGAAGTTGACTTGATGTAGGAGACCCATGATGGCCTTAAACAACATAAATGAGCTTGAATTGAAGGCTTGAAGTTGAACCTAGCTTGATCTTGAAAATCCCATACTTAGAAAAAATTTATGAAATCAACTTCACGAAGGGCTATACGGCCCGTATCAAGTCACACGAGTCGTGTAACTATACTTAGGCCAAAAATAGTTATTGCAAGCTTAAGGCCATTCACACGGCCCTCCACACGGTCCGTAAAGTGTTACACGGCCAGTGTGAGGTCCAAATATGACGTACCTTAGCTTGAAACTCCACACCAAGGCCACACTCCCAAAATTTAAGGCTAAGTGTAGTACCACTGGAGGCTACACGGTCCATGTGACATCACACGGGTCGTGTAGTCTCCCTTGAGATGATACTTGGTCCAAATTTTGTCCACAAATGAAATTCTCAAGTTCCAATGATGTCTTACAATATTCGGGTCATTACAACCATTCCATATAATGTGCTGACTATGAATGATAGAATGATCTATGTAGAGGGTCAACTTAACTCTACAAGCATTACTCCACAAACTACCTATCGTGCTTTAACAAGGGCCTCAAAGCTATGAATAGATACATAAATTCACTATGATCTGACTTGTGCATCCTCATATATGAATTTGGATAGACAATATTTAACATATGTATGTATCTAGGCATTTATATATATTAATCGGCTGACTAGCCCCATATCATCTCTACTGCACATTTCTTTGCATGTCATGCTTGTTGGTAAGAAATCTCGATTTAATACGATGATATAACATCTTTAATTACATCATTTGGAATATGAACTCTTTTATGATACGACAATTTAGTAGTTGTTGGACCACTAATAAATTCAATAGTAGTTTGTACCTTTTCTAACATCCTATCTCTTAAAGGACATGCATGTTCACTAATGAAGTACCTAACTTTGAATACCTCTAAATTTTTTCGACAAGATGACTTCATAATCCAACCACAGCTTTCTGACAAGCACACTAACACATAGCTGCACTATAAAAACTTTATTAAAAGCAATATACCAGATACATCCAAAAAACACTAATTAACAATGTATCATTCTTAGAAGTTATTTTCAATGCAAGGAAACACAAATAACGTATTTTCTGATACATTTAACTATTAGGAATACACATTTCTACCTATCAACAATTTAACATTTAATTGATACTAGTTTATTGTACGTGTTTTGTACGTATGTCGTATCTGTTTAAAATTTATATATAAATAGTATTGCCATTAAATAAATACAAAATTCATATAAATAAAATTAAATAAATACCATTAATTTGATGCAATAGTTTAATCTATTATGAATGGTAAAGATGAGAAAAGTAATTCAATTACTTATAATATAGAGTTACATTAATAGCTTATGAATACATAAAGTAATAATTTGGAGTTGAATGGTTAGGAGTTAAATAATTGATTGATTAAATTTAATTTTTTTAAAAAAAACTCTTAAATATAAAAGGAGTAGTTTAATGTTTTCAACTAACTTTTATTCTTTTTCGTTTTAAAGTTGTTATATTACATACTTTTATTAACAAAATATTTGATAATCAAAATTTTAGTTTATTTCAAAGTTATAAATATTAGAAAAATAATAATATTTTTTCTTTTTCCTTCATAACCTAGACAATTATTTATATAGAATAGTCCTAAATCAAGAGTGAATTCTAATATAAAGTAAACTCAAAGTGAATCTTGAAACTAAATAAAATAAAAAATTAAGAAAAATAGTAAAAAGATGATTTTATCTAAAGCAGAGTCTTTTAATTAAGGAGAAAAAGTTCAAACAACACTATTAAAGACCTTCAAGTATACGTACTTTGCACGTGTATATTGCATAAATTAATAATAAATATAAAATAAAAATAAATTATTATGTGTCTGTTATATCATTAACTACAAAAAAATTAAAAGAAATAATGCAAATGTTTTTAGATAAAATATGTACTGAACAAAATTTAACATCAAAACTCAAATGTAACACCTCGTAAAATTATCAAAACGCCCCTAAAATACATTATGTATACAACACCTCTTCCAAAGCTTTGATGGTAAATTCGAGACTGAATTTGCAATCAGCGCAGAAAATCGAGTCAGAAAATGGTCTTGACCCAATTTAAAACAAATCGGGTCGAATTACGAAATTGCACTTGAAGTGTAAAAATAGTAGCTTCTCCGCGCCCCCTCCGCGACGTGCCAGGGGCGCAAAGTTACACTTGTAGTTTTTAAAATTTTTATTTTTTCGACGTGAATCTATTTTTCAAAAACATTCACCAAAAACACTAGTACCCGCCCCCTTCGCAACGCGTACCTGTATCCCAGAAATTTTATTTTTTTATTTTATTTCGGGAAGGATAATTTTATCCTTTCCAATATATTTTAATACCCCCAAAATATATTTTAAAACATATTTCATACAAAAGGGTTTCAAACTTATATTTTTCTAAGTTCTTTTACGTAAGTTCTGAGAGAGAAGAAGAAGAGAGAGTGTAAGGGTTTCCAGAGAAATCCCTAATTCTTGAAAGAAACTTGAAGATTCTTCATCCCAGATATGTAAAGGCTACCCAAAAACATGGAATTGTTCTTCCATGTGCCCCATTGTAAAGTTAAATTGTGAATTGATACTGTAAAGTCTTAAATAGTGATTTCTTGAGAATTTCTTGAATATTATCTTTAAATTATATTTCATAGCTTAAATTGATGATCACCATGTTTAAAACTTTTACTGTATACATGCAATATTTAGCTTGTACTCATTAACTACATGACCAGCGTAGGAAAGGATTGGACCGTGAAAGCGGATGTTTCCTTTATCCCACAGAGGACTTGACAGACTTCTTTGGGATCCCCGATAGACTCGTCCTTTACCCCGCCAAGGTACTGGGCGGATGTGGCAATGACATCTCTTCGTTGTATCATCACTGGCTCATAGTGGTGATTGTTGGTTATAGAAACTTCCAGATATAGCAAGGTACAGGACGGATGTGGCAACAACATCTCTTCAATGTATCATTACTAGCTCATAGGTAATGGTTGTCGGCTATAGAAACTCCCAGATAGGTTTCATGGTGATAGAACTCCGATCTGATGTGACTGTTTGATGTTTTGATGGATAGTGAGGTGATAGAGTCATGTCCTTTACTCTGAGGTAAGGATGAGTGATTGTTACATTGTTCCATTTACTTTAGCCTATTTTACATATAGTATATTCCACGTACTAACGCCCCTTTAGTGCTGCATTATTTTATAATACAGATTCTGTAGACAGAGGACTTCAACAGCCCAATCGTTGAGGTTTAGAGCTTCTGGATTCCTGATAGTGGTGAGTCCTCCCCTGCATTCTGAGGATGGTTTTTTTCTTTTGCTTGATAGCCTTTTCACTTGATTTTGGTAGCCATGACCTGTCATGGTACCATCTCAGATAGTAGTATAGATGTTTCATAGATATAGATGTTCACTTCCCTTTTATCCTTTTCACTTGATTTTGGTAGCCATGACCTGTCATGGTACCATCTCAGACAATAGTATAGAGGCTTTATAGACATAGATATTGATGGTAGATGTTGAGGGGGTCTTTCCCTTCTCTTTCTTTATAATGAGACTGCCTTTTATTATTATATTTCATTCATGATAGATTAAGTGGATAGTTTGATCCCATAGATAGATTATTAGTACTATTACTCTATTTTATTCTGCTATTGAATTAACCAAATGAAGGCAATGAGACTAGGTGGTCCGCTTGGGGATTAGCAATAGTCTCTGAGTGCTAGTTACATCTTGGGTACCCTCCCGAGGCGTGAAAAACTTGGTATCAGAGCCAAGAGTTCGAGTGTCCTAGGGAGCTTATGAAGCCATTTCTAGTAGAGTCTTGTTTATGGGTGTGTTGTGCACCATACTTCATAAGCAAGAGGCTATAGGGCATTAGGAAGTATTACCCTTCTTCTATGATCTAAGTTCATGCTATAAAGTTAACTTGTGAAATCCTGTTTTAACTCGTGCATTTTATGCTTACAGAAAATACCGCCTAAGAGAACTGTCGTTCAGTGAGATGCCCTAGCCCCAGTTGCTAAGCATACTAAACTGGAGGCTCCATTTTAGATTGAGACTAGGAGACGACGACGCCCCGCTAGGACTACTGAGCTCCTTCAGGCGCCCCCTGTTCAGCCCCAGCCAGCTCCTACTACTGAGGCAGAATTCAGAGGAGCCATCACCATTCTGACTTAGTTGGTGGTCTCCTAGGGGAATAGCCAAGGTTCCCAAGCTCCTAGTTCTGGCTCACAGGAGCCCTCACCCACAACCTGACTTGGGGACTTTTTGAGGATGAAACCGCCAGTCTATATGAGGTTAAAAGTAGAGGAGGACCCACAGAAATTTATAGATAAGATGTACAAGGTTTTGAGGGCTATGCATGCGAGTGAGATTAAGGGAGTAGAGCTTGCATCCTACCAGCTGAAGGACGTCGCTAATGTGTGGTACACTCAGTGGGAGGGGAGTAAAGGTGAGGATGTGGAGTTTCCAGGATAGGAGGAGTTTAAAGTCGCCTTCTTGATCACTTCTTTCCCAAAGAGATGAGGGAGGCAAAGGTGGATGAGTTCATGAATCTGAAACAGGGAGGGATGACTGTGAAGGACTAAAGCCTTAAGTTCATCAAACTGTCAAGGTATGCTCTGAAGATGATGAAGGATATGAGACAGAGGATGAGGAATTTTATATCTGGTCTGGCTAGACATGTGCAGAAAGAGTGCAAGACTACTTTATTAATAAGATATGAGGACGAGGATGAGGAGGTTTGTGTCTGGCTTAGCCAGACATGTGCAAAAAGAGTGTAAGACTGCTTTGCTGATTCCTGGTATGGACATCTCTAGACTTATAGTGTATGCCCAGCAGATAGAGGAGGATAAGAGGAAGGATAGAGAAGAGCATTTGAGCAGAAAGGCAAAGTCAAAGGGACATGAGCCTAGCCCGTAGAGACAAAAGGGGTGACAAGTCTTATTTCCAACAGAGATCATCACATCCTGCACCATTTGTAGCAAGTGTGCTCGTACAGCCAAATAGGTATGATCAGAAATCTTAGGGTTATTAGAATTTCAGGACCCCGGCTGCTCAGTCTTAGGCCAATGTGACCCAAGGTACAAGGGGAAAGCCACCTTATAGCAAGTGTCGTAAGCTTTATCTGGATGAGTGTTGTGTTGGCAAGGATATATATTATGCATGTGGTAAGGCTGGTCACTTCAGTTTTGAGTGTCCAAAGAGGAGGCAAGGTGAGAGGAGCAATAGGACTCAGTCTTCTATAGCACCCCCAGCAGGTAACCAGCAGAGGGGTACTATTACGGGTACAGGAGGCGGGATGAACCTCCTTTATGCTATGGGTAACCGATAGGAATAGGAAGCTGCACCAGATGTTGTCACGGGTATGCTTCGAGTCTTCACTTATGATTGCTATACATTACTTGATCTGAGTGCCACTTTGTCTTTTGTGACTCCTTATGTGGCTACTAAGTTTAGGATTCTTCCAGAGAGTTTGTTTGAACCCTTTACTATTTCTACTCCTGCTGGTGAGTCTATCCTAGCTGAGAGGGTTTACACAGATTGTGTGGTGTTTATTTATCATAGAGATACTTTAGCTGATTTGGTAGAGTTGGAGATGGTTGATTTTGATATAATAATAGGCATGGATTGGCTTCATGCTTGTTATGCTTCTATTGACTATAGAACCCGATTTGTTAAGTTCCAATTTCCTAATGAGCCTGACTTAGAGTGGAAAGGGAGTTCTGTTGCCCCTAAGGGTAAAGTCAACTCTTATCTTAGAGCTAGAAAGTTGATATCAAAGGGTTGTATTTACCACTTCATGCGAGTAAAGTCTGATGATGTTGAGTCTTCTACTCTTGAGTCAGTACCAATTGTGAACTAGTTTCCTGAGATATTTCCTGATGATCTTCCTGAGTCCCTCTTGATAGGGAGATTGACTTTGGGATTGATGTTCTTTTCGAGACCAAATCTATCTCAATTCCACCCTATAGAATAGCCCCCCAGAGTTGAAGGAATTGAAAGAGCAATTGAAAGACTGTTAGAGAAAGGTTTCATAAGGCCTAGTGTCTCACCTTGGGGTGCTCCTGTTAAACAGCCTTTAGGACACAGTACGACCATTTTGAGTTCTTGGTCATGTCCTTCGGGTTGACAAATGCACCTGCAACTTTCATGAATCTGATGAATAGGGTATTTAGGATGTATCTTGATATATTCATGATCGTGTTTATTGATGACATTCTGGTATATTCAATGAAGAGAGTAAGCTAATCACCTTACAGTGGTTTTGCAAGTACTCAAAGATCATGAGTTGTATGCAAAATTCTCCAAGTGTGAGTTTTAGCTCAAGTCAGTGGCTTTCTTAGGCCATGTTATTTCAGGAGATGGCATTCGGGTAGATACTCAGAAGATTGAGGCGGTTAAAAACTGGACAAGACCCACTTCTCTCACAGAAATAAGGAGTTTCTTAGGTTTAGACAGGTACTATCGCAGATTTGTTGAGGGCTTCTCTTCTCTGTCAGCCCATTTGACAAAGCTAACTCAGAAGAAGGCCAAGTTTCAGTGGTTTAAGGCATGTGAAAAGAGTTTTCAGGAGTTGAAGACTAGATTGACTACAAAACCAGTGTTGACCTTGCCAGAAAGGACAGGTGACTTCGTGATATACTGTGATACATCCAGAGTTGGATTGTGGTGTGTGCTTATGCAAAGAGGGAAGGTGATAGCACTTAAGATCCATGAGAAGAACTATCTTACCCATGATCTAGAGTTGGCAGCAGTGGTATTCGCACTTAAGATCTGGTGTCACTATTTGTATGGAGTGCATGTGGACATGTTCACCGACCATAAGAGTTTGCAATAAGTGTTCAGTCAGAAAGAGCTCAACCTACGACAGAGAAGATGGCTAGAGGTTCTCAAGAATTATGATATGAGCATTCTCTACCACCCAGGTAAGGCTAGCATTGTTGTTGATACTCTTAGCAGGATGTCCATGGGTAGCACTGCCCATGTGGAGGAGGGGAAGAGAGAATTAGCCAAAGAGGTGCATAGATTGGCTCAATTGGGAGTGCAACTTAAGGAGAACAATGAAGGCGGGGTCAATATCCAGAATGGGTCTGCTTCATCCTTAGTGTCAGAGGTGAAAGAAAAACAAGACCAAGACCCTGTCTTACTCCAATTAAAAGAAGAGGTTCACAAGCAGAAGGTAATGGTTTTCTCCAAAGGGGGAGATGGGGTATTGAGATATCAAGGAAGATGGTGTGTACCTAATGTTAGTGGTGTTCAAGACAGAATCATAGCCTAGGCTCATAGCACTAGATACTCCATCTATCTTGGCTACGATGTTGATGGTGTTTGAGACAGAATCATGGTTGAAGCTCATAGCATGAGATATTCCATCCATCATGGCTCCACCAAGATGTACCACGATTAAAGGGAAGTCTATTAGTGGAATGAGATAAAGAAAGACATTGTTGTATTTGTTTCTAAGTGTTTCAATTTCCAACAGGTTAAGGTTGAACATCAGAAACCGTGTGGATAGGCTCAAAACTTTGAACTTTCGAAGTGGAAGTGGGAGGTGATCAACATGGATTTTATTACCGGCTTACTAAGATCCAGAAAGCAGCATGATTCGATATGGGTGATTATTGAAAGGATAACTACATTAGCCCACTTTTTAACAGTTAAGACAACTTATACAGCTAAGGAGTATGCCCAACTTTACATTCATGAGATTGTGAGGTTGCATGGGGTTCCTTTGTCTATCATGTCGGACAGAGGGGCTCAATTTAGCTCTCAATTTTGGAGATCTTTCCAGAAGGGATTGGGTACGAAGGTGAATTTGAACACAGCTTTTCACCCTCAGACAAATAAGCAGGCAGAGCGCACTATTCAGACTTTGGAGGATATGTTGAGAGCATGTGTTATTGACTTCAAGGGAAATTGGGATGATCATCTACCGTTGATTGAGTTCGCATACAATAATACCTATCATGCCAGCATTTAAATTGTTAGAACCCGCATTTTGTGCATTGGAACAGTTACAGAAAATTGGGATCAAAGTGATATTATTGGAAAATTTAGGACTAAAGTGACATTATTGGAAAGTTTGGGGCCAAAATAGAATTTCATAAAGTTGAGTCTTGAAGACAATTAAATGTTGCCCTACTTAAATTGTGTTATGTTCCAATTGGTGCAAGTGTGTAGTGGGGCCCAAGACTTGTGTAGATATATTCCTAATACTCTTTATCTTCTTCCATTTTTCATACTTAGAAAAAAAAAAACAAGAATAGGAGCATTCTAGAGAGCTTTCGGGTTAGCAGGGGAGGAAATCAAAATTCCCTTTCTTTCATTCTACAAATTAATTGTTGGTGTTAATCCTCTATATTGAGTTTTCTAAGTAGCGTGAAGATGTTATTTGGGCAAGAAAACATCTCTTTCTTCAACTTTGGCAACCTTAGCTCAATTAAGGAGTTTAAGTGCTAAGGTAAGGATTTATCGTGTTTAATATGTTATTAAGGTTCTATGTATGTTGTAGTATGTTGAAATGAAACAAAATCATGAAAACTTGAATGTTGGACTTGAGTTGTGTGTATGGTTAATGAAGTCGTATGGTGTAGTATATGCTGTGTAGAGTTGTATGGTATTAGAATTGCTTTGACTAATTTGATAAGGCTTCACTGGAAACGTGCTTCAAGAGCTAATTGTTGACAAGACCACTTCTCTCACAGAAATAAGGAGTTTCTTAGGTTTAGACAGGTACTATCGCAGATTTGTTGAGGGCTTCTCTTCTCAATTGTTGACAAGACATTTGTTCATATTTCTGGATACCCTCTAATTTTATATCAGTCCCATGCTTTAAGAATGCGTTTCCTCTGGACCTCTCTCCTCTTTACCCATTAGCTGAAGTAGAGAACCTACTCCTGCACATTGTGCAATCAGATAGCTTTGGAGATAAGTAATTCATTGTATTCTATAACTAAAAGATGGATTGATTGAGAAGATAGAGGTGAGAAGGCCAAAGGGGAGGTCTGTAAATCAGCTGATATATATGATGTTAGTCAGTTGCCAAAAGATTATGTTCCCGTGGATGAAAATCTTCTGTATGTTGCCTTGTGCTATTGGTCAATCTCCACAGACTCGTTCCACTTCAGATTTGGTTTGATGGGCCAACAGTACTAGATATTGTTGCGTTGACAGGACTTAGGCCACATGGATAAGAAGCCAGTGCTATAAATTATTCAATGCGAGAAGGAGAAATGGTTGTGATAGAGAAAAGACATGTATCTTTTCTGTTTATAGGGCTCAGGGAGGATGCATTTTGTGACTCTTCTTTAAACATGATCAAGGAATGCAACAATTGGCATTGTTTACATGGCTCAGGGAGGATGAATTTTGTGACTTTCTTTAAACATGATCAAGTAATGCCAAAAGTGGCATTTGCTCTTGCTGCGGTTTTGGCTACAGTCTTATTTTCTAGAATTTTGACCTACAAGTTTGGATAACTGTAATTTACCCACATATGGGTACCTCATGGATGAAGACAAGAAGTTATTGTTCCCAGATCCAATGGTATTAAAGGCAGTTCTCAGTCTGCAGGAAAATTTGGCCAGAATATGAAGATTTTGGGCGTCTTGAAGTATAGATTGGAGTTGGATTACGTTTGAATCATTTTGGAGAGTGTGTAAGGTATGTAAAGTATTTTGTTCCTCGGCATGACTTAGTGTCTTGAAGTATAGATTGGAGTTAGATTGCGTTTGAATCATTTTGGAGAAGTGATTGAGGTATGTAAAGCATTCCGTTCTTTGGTATGGTTTGGATAAATGTAGAAAATTAGATGTGTCTCAAAGATCCCCTTTCCTTGCAATTCGAGCTTAAATATGTCTTATGTCCATTCTTTGACATTCTTATGAAAATTAGTCATATCCTTGTCTCTTGTGTCTTTATAGTATCCATCATGGCTCCACCAAGATGTACCACGATTAAAGGGAAGTCTATTAGTGGAATGAGATAAAGAAAGACATTGTTGTATTTGTTTCTAAGTGTTTCAATTTCCAACAGGTTAAGGTTGAACATCAGACTCTAATAATATTAAAAGTATAAACGCCCGTAACTTTTGATAGATAGCCCGAATTGCCTTGAAAATCATTTTGAAACGTTCCTTAGTAGTTTGCATGACCTAGGTTAAGTAATTTTCTTCTAAGTCGGGTTAGTTCGGGATTCCATCAGCTGTGGGACCCGCGATACCCTTTTTATGAAATCTTGGTAACTTTAAAGGAATTTGAAATAAATAATATTTTATTTCTCAAATATGAATATTTTACTGATCCTTTGAATTTATGATACTGATTTTTATCCATATGATTACTCAAGACTCTACTCATACCTATTATGATATCATTCACCGGTTCCCAGGCCGGTTACAGCCGTGCGCATTATGATATATACATATTCCGGTGTTATGCTGTGTTCGGCGGATCGGCTTGCCCAAGGGCCGAGCTCCGCTTAGATTGGGGTTATAAGGTGCTGGGCTTATAATATGTTTGGCATTATGCCCTTTTCTGATATGTTTGTCATATGTGACAGAGATTTAAGGGAATTGAACTTTCTGGTGTTATGCTGTGGTATGGCGCGAGTTTTGGAAGTCGCCATCGTTCTGGTCCGTTAGGCATGATTTGGCATTTGGAAAATAAACATTTTGATGGTTTGGATATGAATTTGACTATTATACTTCTATTTTGATTATGACACTGATTTATATTCTGTTCAACCTGCTTTACATATTCGGTACGTATTCCATACTGACCCCTCCTTTCTTCGGGGACTGCGTTTCATACCCACAGGTACCGACATATAAATTAGTGATCCTCCAACTTAGGATTCCCACTTATAGTTTGAAGCACTCCCCTTGCTTCGAAGCCTACATTTGGTATTTACACTTGTTTATTATTTGGCATATACGTTATTCGAGGGTACAACAAGGCCCTGTCCCATCTTATGATTTTGTCAGTATGTATAGAGGTCTATGCACGCATTTATGTGTGGGTTGTGCCCAATTTATACGACTAGACATGCTTGGTATGTTTGTTAGCGACTTTACCAGCCTTGGAAGCCTTGTCGGCCCATATATATATGTTTGATACTCTGTTAGCTCTGTCTGGATTCTGTTGGCACTTTCTGGTATGCAAGTTGTTTTGGGATAGTCAGTAAAACAGAGGAAACTCTGCCGAAATTTCTGTAAAAATAAGCTATCTATTTGCAATATGACTTTGTGTTTATGTTTCGGTGCCCGATCCGGGCACTAGTCACGGCCCACGGGGTTAGGTCATGACAGAAATAGTATCAGAACGAGGTTCGTCCTCGGAGTGTCCACAGACCGTATCTACTAGAGTCCTGTTTATCGGTATATCGTGCACCACATCAATAAATAGGAAGCTACCTGACATTTAAGATGTTACTCTCTTTTTCTGATCTTAGATCCGAATGTG
>DF359159.1:39311-81132 GCA_000787875.1 Solanum virginianum
ATGCATATGACTTGTAAGATCGGTTCGATATTCGGGGATGAATATTTTAAGGGGAGAGGATGTTAGAACACGCATTTTGTGCATTAGAACAGTAACAGAAAATTGAGACCAAAGTGATATTATTGGAAAATTTAGGACCAAAGAGACATTATTAGAAAGTTTGGGGCCAAAGTAGAATTTCATAAACTTGAGACTTGAAGAAAATTAAATATTGCCCCACTTAAATTATACTATATTCCAATTGGTGCAAGTGTATAGTGGGGCCCAAGACTTGTGTAGATATATACACCTAATACTCTTTATCTTCTTCCATTTTTCATACTTAGAAAAAAACAACAAGAATAGGAGCATTCTAGAGAGCTCTCGGGTTAGCAGGGGAGGAAATCGAAATTCCCTTTCTTTCATTCTACAAATTAATTGTTGGTGTTAATCCTCTATATTGAGTTCCGTAAGTAGTGTGGAGGTATTATTTGGGCAAGAAAACATCTCTTTCTTCAACTTTGGCAACCTTAGCTCAATTAAGGAGCTGAAGTGCTAAGGTAAGCATTTATCTTGTTTTATGTGTTACTAAGGTTCTATGTATGTTGTAGTATGTTGAAATGAAAGAAAATCATGAAAACTTGAATGTTGGACTTGAGTTGTCTATATGGAGAAGAGAGGACCTCCGATTGACCATCTTCGTTTTGCAGATAATCGAGAGAAGAAGACCTGGGAGGCAGAAGAGTAGATGAAGAAAAAGTATCCTCACTTATTTTTTTTAGTACCTGCAGGTAAATCAATCTTCTTTGATTAATTTGATAAGGCTTCACTGGAAACGTGCTTCAAGAGCTGATTGTTGACAAGACATTTGTTTATATTTCTGGATACCCTCTAATTTCATATTAGTCCCATGTTTTAAGAATGCGTTTCCTCTAGAGCTCTCTCCTCTTTACCCCTTAGCTGAAGTAGAAAACCTACTCCTGCACTTTGTGCTATCAGATAGCTTTGGAGATAAGTAATTCATTGTATTCTATAACTAAAAGATGGATTGATTGAGAAGATAGAGGTGAGAAGGCCAAAGGGGAGGTTTGTAAATCAGTTGATATATATGATATTAGTCAGTTGCCAAAAGATTATGTTCCCGTGGACGAAAATCTCCTGTATGCTGCCTTGCGCTATTGGTCAATCTCCACAGTCTCGTTTCACTTCAGATTTGGTTTGATGGGCCAATAGTACTAGATATTATTGCGTTGACAGGACTTAGGCCACATGGATAAGAAGCCAGTGCTATAAATTATTCAATGCGAGAAGGAGAAATGATTGTGATAGAGAAAAGACATGTATCTTTTCTGTTTACATGGCTCAGGGAGGATGCATTTTGTGACTCTTCTTTGAATATGATCAAGGAATGCAAAAAGTGGCATTTGCTCTTGCTGTGATTCTGGCTACAGTCTTATTTTCCAGAATTCCAACCTATAAGTTTGGATAACTGTAATTTACCCACATATGGGTACCCCATGGATGAAGGCAAGAAGTTGTTGTTCCCAGATCCAATGGTATTAAAGGCAGTTCTCAGTCTGCAGGAAAATTTGGCCAGAATATGAACATTTTCAGCGACTTGAAGCATAGATTGGAGTTGGATTGCGTTTGAATTATTTTGGAGAAGTGATTGAGGTATGTAAAGTATTTCGTTCTTTGGCATGATTTGGATAAACGTAGAAAATTAGATGAGTCTCAAAGATCCCCTTTCCTTGCTATTCAGGCTTAAATATGTCTTATGTCCGTTCTTTGACATTCTTATGAAAATTAGTCATATCCTTGTCTCCTGTGTCTTTATAATTCATAAATGGTAAGAGTATGAAGAATTTGATAAGTTTGAAAAACTTTATGTTCTAATAATGTTAAAAGTATAAACGCCCGTAACTTTTGATAGACAGCCCGAATTGCCTTGAAAACCATTTTGAAACGTTCCTTAGTAGTTTGTATGGCCTAGGTTAAGTAAGTTCCTTCTAAGTCGGGTTAGCTAAGTCGCCTTGAAAACCATTTTGAAACGTTCCTTAGTAGTTTGCATGACCTAGGTTAAGTTCCTTCTAAGTCGGGTTAGTTCGGGTTTCCATCGGCTGTGGGACCCGCGATACCCTTTTTATGAAATCTTGGTAACTTTAAAGAAATTTGGAATAAATAATATTTTATTTTTCAAATATGAATATTTTACTGATCTTTTGGATTTATGATACTGATTTTTATGCATATGATTACTCACGACTCTGCTCGTGCCTATTATGATATCGTTCACCAGTTCCTGGGTCGGTTGCTGTCATGCGCATTATGATATAGACATATTCTGGTGTTATAGATGGCACCATATGAGGCATTATATGGCGATTACTCGCGACTCTGCTCGTGCCTATTATGATATCATTCACCGGTTCCTGGGCCAGTTGCTATCGTGTGCATTATGGTATATACATATTCCGGTGTTATGCTGTGTTCGGCGGGTCGGCTTGCCCAAGGGCCGGGCTCCGCTTAGATTGGGGTTATAAGGTGCTGGGCTTATGATATGTTTGGCATTATGCCCTTTTCTAATATGTTTTTCATATGTGATGTAGATTTTGGAAATTTAAACTTTTTGGTGTTATGCTGTGGTATGGCGCGAGTTTTGGAGGTCGCCATAGTTCCTGTCCGTTAGGCATGATTTGGCATTTTGAAAATAAATATTTTGATGGTTTGGATATGCATTTAACTATTATACTTCTGTTTTGATTATGACTCTGATTTATATTTTGTTCAACCTGCTTTATATATTCGGTACGTATTTCGTACTGACCCCTCCTTTCTTCGGGGGCTGTGTTTCATACCCGTAGGTACCAACGTACAAGTTAGTGATCCTCCAGCTTAGGATTTCCACTTATAGTTTGAAGCACTCCCCTTGCTTCAGAGCCTACATTTGGTATTTACACTTGTTTATTATTTGGCATATACGTTATTCGAGGGTACGGCGGGGCCCTGTCTCGTCTTTTGATTTCGTTGGTTTGTATAGAGGTCTGTGGATACCTGTGAGTATGGGATTCTGGTAGTTTGTATTATTCTATGTGGCCCTGTCTCGTCTTTTGATTTTGTCAGTATGTATAGAGGTTTGTGGATGTATTTATGTGTGGGTTGTGCCCAATTTATACGACTAGACCTTCTTGGTATGTTTGTTAGCAGTTTTACCTGCCTTAGAGGCCTTGTCGGCCCATATATATATGTTTGATACTCTGTTAGCTCTGTCTAGATTCTGTTGGCACATTCTGGTATGCAGGTTGTTTTGGGATAGTTAGTAAAACAGAGAAAACTCTACCGAAATTTCTGTAAAAATAAGCTATCTGTTTGCAATATGACTTTGTGTTTATGTTTTGGTGCCCGATCCAGGCACTAGTCACGGCCCACGGGGTTGGGTCGTGACACAGATGGCCCCGTATGAGGCATTAAATGGGAGGAGATATAGATCACCAACTGGCTGATTGTAGGTGGGTGAAGCTGAGTTGATTGGGCCTGATCTCGTACACCAGTCTATGGAGAAAGTGAAAGTCATCAGGGAAAGGTTGAAGACAGCCCAGAGTCGCCAAAAGTCATATACGGATGTGAGAAGAAGAGACTTGAAGTTTGAGGTAGATGATTGGGTGTATTTGAAGGTGTCACCCATGAAGGGTGTCATGAGATTTGGTAAGAAAGAGAAGCTGAGTCCCATTATATCGAGCCATACTAGATTGTAAGAAAGATTGGGAAAGTTGCTTACGAGTTAGACTTGCCTTCTGAGCTAGATGGAGTTCACCCGGGATTTGGTAAGAAGGAAAAACTGAGTCCACGTTACATCAAACCATACCAAATTGTAAGAATGATTGGGAAGGTTGCTTATGAGCTAGACTTGCCTTCCGAGCTAGATGGAGTTCACCCGATGTTTCATGTATCTATGTTGAAGAAGTGTTTGGGGGATCCAGCCTTAGCAATTCCTGTGGAGAGTATGGGTGTGAAGGATAGCTTATCATACGAGGAAATTCAAGTCCAGATCCTTGACCGACAAGTTCGTAAGCTGAGGAATAAAGAGATAGCGTACGTTAAAGTTTTATGGAGGAATCAATTTATGGAGGAATCAATTTATGGAGGAAAGCTGAGGAAGCGATGAGACTCAAATACCCACATCTATTCATGCCAAGTGATGATAATATTGAAGGTAAATACTCTTATCCTTAGCATTTTCGAATGTTTCTTTCCATTAAGATTGATGTCTTGCTTTATTCCATTCCCGAGTCTAAGACAGAGATAGATAGATGATGCATAGTAAGAGTTCGAGTGTTCCTCAGTGAGGAATGAGATGAGTTCTGGGGTTATTCGTGTTTCCGTCCGACATTTACTCATCATTCGAGGATGAATGATTCCAAGGGAGAGATAATGTAACACCCCATTAAATTACCAAAATACCTCTAAAATATATCGTACGCATAGCGCGTCTTCTAAACATCTGATGGAAAATCTAAGACCGAATTTGCGATCAGTGCAGAAAATCGAGTCAGAAAATGGTCTCGACCCGATTTAAAATAAACCTGGTCGAATTACGAAATTGCACTTGAAGTGCAAAATAGTAGCTTCTCCGCGCCCCCTCCGTGACGCGCCAGGGGCGTGGAGTTACACTTGTAGTTTTTAAAATTTTTATTTTTCAACGAGAATCTATTTTTCAAAAAATTCACCAAAAACACTGGTGCGCGCCCCCCTCCGCGACGCGTACCTGTGTCCCAGAAATTTTTTTTCTTTTATTCTGGGAAGGGTAATTTTGTCCTTTTCAATATATTTTAATATCCCCAAAACGTATTTTAAAGCGTATTTCATACAAAAGGGTTTCAAACCCATATTTTTCTAAGTTCTTTTATGTAAGTTCTGAGAGAGAAGAAGAAGAGAGAGCGTAAGGATTTCCAGAGAAATCCCTAATTCTTGAAAGAAACTTGAAGATTCTTCATCCCAAATGAACTTAGGGGGAATGTTTAGAGTCTTGGTTGTTTGAATGTGACGTTTGACTGAGTCTGAGTCCAGAGGTGAGCATATTGATGACTGTAATAGCTAGAAATAGTGTTGACAGAGTTGAATGGACATTCATTCTTAATTTGAAAGGATAGTCTCGCCCTTTGAGTTGATAGATGATGAGAAGAGGTGAGTGCTCTTGTCCGTAGGGGTTGAGTGATGGAAGTTCTTGATGAATTAATAGACTTATGAGCATATTGAGTCCTGAGAGGAGTATTAGCACCAAAATAGGTAAGAGTGAATCCCACTCATACTCATTAATTATGTGGCCAGCGTAGGAGAGGATTGGACCATGAAAGCGGATGTTTCCTTTGTCCCGCAAAGGACTTGACAGACTTTTTTGGGATCCCCGGCAGACTCGTCCTTTACCCCGACAAGGTACTGGATGGATGTGGCAATGACATCTCTTCGTTATATCATTACCAGCTCATAGGTAGTGGTTGTCGATTATAGAAACTCCCAGATATGTTTCATGGTGATAGAACTCTGATGTAATGTGATTGTTTGATGTTTTGATGGATAGTGAGGTGATAGAGTCCTGTCCTTTACTCTGAGGTGATTGATGAGTGATTGTTACATTGTTCTATTTATTTTAGCCCGTTTTACATACAATATATTCCACGTACTAACGCCTCTTGGCGCTGCATCATTTTATGATGTAGATTCTATAGACAGAGGACTTTAGCAGCCCAATCATTGAGGTTCAGAGCTTCCGGATTCCTGATAGTGGTGAGTCCTCCCCTGCATTTGGAGGAGAGAGTTGATGTCTTTGTATATTATATAGCCCTGATAGTTTACTTTAGCCTATTTTACATACAGTACAATCCACGTACTAACGTCCCTTTGGCGCTGCATCATTTTATGATGCAGATTCTGTAGACAGAGGACTTCAGCAGCCCAATCATTGAGGTTTAGAGCTTTCGAATTCCTGATAGTGGTGAGTCCTCTCCTGAATTCGGAGGATGGTTATTTTTCTTTTGCTTGATAGCCTTTTCACTTGATTTTGGTAGCCATGGCCTGTCATGGTACCGTCTCAGACAGTAGTATAGAGGCTTCGTAGACATATATGTTGATAGTAGATGTTGAGGGGGTCTTTCCCTTCTCTTTCTTTATATTGAGACTGCTTTTTATTATTGTATTTCATTCATGATAGATTAAGTGGATAGTGTGAGCCCACAGATAGATTATTAGTACTATTACTCTATTTTATTTCGCTATTGAATTGATCGAACAAAGGCAATGAGACTAGGTGGTCCGCTTGGGAATTAGCAATAGTCTCCAAGTGCCAATTACATCTAGGGTACCCTCTCGAAGTGTGACATCAAATTTATGTTGGTATTGAATATCGATGCATGTAAACATATTCAAAACAATAAGGTACAGAAAAAATGGACTATATTATGAAAGTTGCAATAGAATGAAACTGAAAATCATCCACCAAGAGGCTAACGCCACAATAGTTTTTGCCACTAGATCTGTATACCTAAAAGTACAATTAAACCATAAAATTTATATCATAATTAAACATACAATACAAAATTAAAGTTAAAAGGGGGAAAATAATATACTATGCCGTAAATACTTGTTCTTAAAATGTCTTTAGTGGACGCTAAATAATACCTTTTAAAGTATGCACGTACTAAAAGTGCAAAGGACCTACGATTAAGGTTAGTTGCAATGTCTTAGAACTCTTATCATATATTTTTTTTTTATTATTTTTTAAAATAAATTTAAAATATATTTTTTCTTTATCATATATTTTAGAACTTCTTAATAATTAATTTTTCTATTACTTCTTATCGTTTACTTTAGAACTACTCAATTATTAATTATTCTAATACTTCTTACATATACTTTCTTTTGTTTCTCTTCGTATATTTTACAACTCTTTAATTCCTCAAGTATTAGTTCTTCTAATACTTCTTACAATATATTTTACGAATTCTTAATTATTTTTTCCTATGCCTCTTAGAATATATTTTAGGACTCTATATTTAATATTTTTTTATTACTTTTTACATTATATTAGGATTCACTAATTATTTGTTCTTCTTATCATATTATTCAGGACTCTTTAATTTATAATATTATAAAAATAATAAATAATAATTGAAAAAATAACAACCCATTAATTAACAATATATATATATATATATATATATATATATATATATATATATATATATATATATATATATATATATCAAATGTAAATTTAGTATGCACTTTATATTATTAAGTGTAAAACATAAAAAGTAAAAACATAATATATTTAAAAATAATAAGTGTACTTAAATAGAAGTGAGATAACTCACTACCACAATTAAGGAGAAAATATCACCATTGATATCAAAAGTCAAAATAAATATTAAGGTAAAGAAAAACGAACTACATTATATATGGGCATAATAATATAATTCAATTACTTGTAATAAATTGACAATAATAAACAAAAAGATTATGATAAAGAATTGAAAGACTAATATAGAATTAGAATGACTAATCATATTCTTATGATGGATTTAACGATACAAAAAATATAAATAAGTCAATTTTAAATTATTAATTGTGTATGAATCATTATAAATAAAAATTAAAAAAAATCTCAATTAGCAATTTTTTATCAAAATTATATGACAATTTATTATTTAATTTCAACAACATACAAAAATTACAAAAGAAACTTCTCAATTAGCAATTATCTATCAAAATAGGTGATAATTTATTTTGTAAACATAAAATACCAAAATCTTGATCAGAAGAAAATTTGTTTCTTCAGTAATAGATATTATCATTTATTTCACAAAAAAAAAAAAAGGCAATCAACAATTGTCTATCAAGAAAACATGGTAATTATTGTTGTAAACTTTAAGAAGTTTTAAAATTTTTAGAAAACTTACCTCAAATCTCAAACAATTTTTCCTCTTTAATCATACTTCCTATCAAGATTGTAAACATAAAAAATATACTAAAATTTTAAAAACTTACCTGAAATCACAAATAAATTTGTCTCGTCAATTATAAAGTATCTCAAAATTTCACAAAAACTTTTCAATTAGCAATTATCTATCAAGAATACATGATAATTTATATATTATAAATTTTAAAAATATATTAAAAAATTAAAATTTACCTCAAATCACAAACAAATTTATCTATTTGAATCATAAAAACTATCAAAAATTTAACTCATACCTAACTTTTTTTTCCCTATGTATGGTAGTTTTGAAAGAATAACTTAAATAGAAAAAGACAACTATCATGAATTATTTAGTTAAAAGAATCCTACTTTTAAAGTGCTTCAAAGCTAAAGAAAATCTATTTAAAAATTAATAGACATCTTGGTTTTTAAAAAAAAAAAATTTAGCATTTTGATTAAAAAAAGGGTTTTCCTTTAAAAAAAATATATATTTTAGGATGATTTTGAATTTATTTTGGAAACTTTAAGGAAATTGTCTTTCTTTCTCCTCAAAAAATTAAACCAACGTGACAATATTATGAGTTTTTTTTTTAATTTTTATTTTTGGGGGTGGGGTGAGGGAGGGGGCGACTTTAGGCTTTTTTAAAAAAAAAAAAAGTTTAGAGCAATTGTTGGTTTTTTTATTTATAAGGAAAGTTTGCCAAAATATATTTTTCTTATTATCACAAGATTAAGGACTCTTTTTAATTTTAAATATCATGATATAATAATTGAGGAAATAAGTGAAAAGACGATTTTGTCTAAAGAAAAATCTTTTAATAAATGACAGAAAGTTCAAACAACATTTCTAAGGGTCTTCATGTTTTTAATATAGGGAAAACTAAACTTCTACCCCTTTAAATCAAACTATTTACATTCATATACCCTTTTACATTTTGTACCCCCATACTATTAAAATTTTGTCCCCTAATATTAAAATTTGCGCGCTGACATCATGCCGACATCAACACCTGCTTGTATGATATACCAATAAGGTATACATATACCAACAGGGTATCACATATGATTAAACTCAATCCTATATGATACCGATATGGTATAAATATACCGACAGAGTATATAACAAATATATTTTCTACTAATTTAGAGTTTAATATTTTTTTATTTATTTCTTTAAAAAAAATCGTATATACCAATTGGGTATGTATATACCGCCAAAGTATTATAAAGGACTGAGCTTATTCTATATGATACCGCTATGGTATGTATATACCGCCAAAGTATATTTCACAATATTCATGTTGATGTCAGCATAACATCAGCATGCGAAATAAAAAGGCGTAAGTGGTGAGAAAGGTAAATAGTTTGGGTAATAGGTCCATTAAGGGTAAATAATTTAGATTAGGTCTATTAAGAGTAAATAATTTCAAATTAGATTTATTGTGTGTACTTTTTCCTTTAATATAGTATAGATAATAAAATGTATCAGAAGATATGTATTAACTACAATAGTAGTTACTTCTAACAAATTCTCAATTGAAGATATGTTACGTAACTTTTACCATCAGATCTCTTTACTTTGAAATTAACGTTGTTCTCAACTTTGTATTTCACCATTACAGTAATAAGCGATGTCCTTGTACAATCTCGATATTTTGTGTATCAGTAATGTAGCTTGATGCTTCTAATTCAATAATATAACAAGAAGCACCAATATTTGTGTTAACCGCAACAAGAGATTGTGAATCATTTACTGATTTTCGACACACAAAATTTCTTCGATAGTAGCATCAAAACAATGCATATCAACATTAACCTTGTCTGATGTATCAATCTAAAGTGGATACATAAAAATTTTAGGTGATGCTTTTTTCACGTCCAAATATAGTCTCACTTTCATATCATTCCTGATAATTAGAGTCAAATTACCTTCAACGATGTACCATATTTCGATATCTTTCATACACTCATCGATCTCCAATTCTGCTGCAATGACTATTTTAAGATTCAAAAACGAAATTGTTTGTTCAACTACTATTCCATCGCTCTTGTATCTTATAGGGGGTGGGTGTTCGATTCTTCGATTTGATTTTAGCAAATTTTAGTTCGATTTTTTGATTTTCGATTTTGAAAAAGTGTGCACCATATATCAAACTGAAATATTTCAGTTCGATTTAGTTTTATTCGGTATTTTTAAAATAATTTTTTGGTGAAACTAATGAAAAATAAAACAAGGACAAAATCAAAGTATAAGACACTTAAAAACTTAAAATAATATTAAGTGATAATGTGCTTCAATGAAAAACTTATTATACTTAAAAAAATATATTTATCTTTGCCAAGAACTTGCGCCTCCAACTATTGCTTGAGGAAAACAAGCACGAAGACATCCTTTACATGACATAAATTGGCAAAATGTATTTGAATTTCTCGTGAAAAATAATATTTCAAGTTAACTATTCAAATTATAAATTCATTGCTAATTTGACTAATTTCATGAATGATTTAATTGCTAATTGATTTATATGAATACAAATATAATTTTATTTTTTATCTAATATATGTAAAAAAATTAATTTTTATTTAAAATAAAAGTTTAGTTATTCGGTGCACCGAAGTTTCAAGACCCCTATATCAAACACCGAACCGAATAATCAAACTTTTAAAAAAATAACACTGACAGCGAACCGAACAAGAACCAAATTAGTTTGGTTCGATTTGATTTTTTAATTTTCTGGTATTCTTGTCCACCTCTAATATCTTGAATTACACAAATCGTTCTCCCAAATTCCAAAATGCCTCAACATAATCACAACATTCATCTTGTATTAGCTACTATTTTCGATGCTCCTCCTTTTCTGATTGTATTCTCCTCTAATTTTGTCAATCGTTTGAAAAAAATTTGAATTTGAAAGTTTAAAATTGATTTGCAACGAATCAGATACTTTTTGTTTAGAGAGTCTTTGATTAGTAGTTGATTAGTGTAAATCCTGGAAATTAAACTGATTTACATTTTATTTTCCATTTAAAACACAAGCCAGCTATTCAGATGTATTAATGGAGGTTGCATATGTATTGTGAATTGTCTTTTTTTTCAGAGATTTTTCTAATTATGAAAAAGGCAAGGGTGAATTGAAATATACTCCTTACAGTATGTGATTTCTAAAAATTTTGGGAAAAGTACACAAAATAGAACTAATTTGAAATTTTTATCCTTAATAGGCCCAATCTAAACTCTTTACCCTTATGGACCCATGACCCAAACTATTTATCTTCTTACCCCACTCACCCCTTTTTATTTTGCTCTGACATCATGCTGATATCAGCATAAATACTATGAAATATATTTCGGTATTAAAACAAAATTGGTATCATATAGAATTATATTTTTTTAAGAAACAAATAAAAAAAATTATTAAACTCTAAATTAGAAGACAATATATTCGTTATGATTCTCCGTTAGTATATTTATACCATATCAGTATCGTATAGGACTAGAAAATTATTAAAGTTACAAAATTATTTATTAAACTCTAAATTAGTAGAAATTATATTCTTGTGATACTACGTTGATATATTAATATCCTATCAATATCATATAATTTTGATCTCTTTTATTAATAAATAAAATAATTAAGAAAATTATTAAAGTTACAAAATTATTTATTAAACTCTAAATTAGTAGAAATTATATTCTTGTGATACTACGTTGATATATTAATATCCTATCAATATCATATAATTTTGATCTCTTTTATTAATAAATAAAATAATTAAGAAAATTATTAAAGTTACAAACTTATTTATTAAATTTTAAATTAGTAGAAAATATATTCTTTGTGATACTCTATCGGTACATTGATACCATATCGGTATCATATAAGACTGAGTTTAATCATCTGCCATACTCTATTGATATATGTATACCCTATTGGTATATCATACAAGATGGGTGCTGACATCAGCATGACATCAACACATGAATTTTAATATTAGGAGATAAAAAAGGATTTGTGGATATAAATAGTTTGCTTTAAAAGGGCACAAAATTAGCTTTTCCAAAAATTTTACTATACAAAATGTTGTTATGATTTGGCTTCATATTGATTTTTTAAAGTTAAAACCATCCCAACCCAAATATAGTTAGTCTTTTTTTTCAATATCAAACCAAGTCAAACCAAAAAATCACTGGTCAAATTTTTTTTCTCAGGTTGATTCGATTTGCTATTTTGTTTGATTTTCGATTTAATTTTGTTCGCCCTAAGTAGAAGGGTCCCAAATACAAACTCATACAAGCACAAGAGTTTATTAGACCATTTCGCCTTTTGAGATATAACTATTACTAACTGAAAGACCACCTCAATGTCAAATTATTTTTCTCGGGTTGATTCAATTTGTGATTTAATTTAATTTTTGATTTGATTTTGTTCACCCCTAAATAGGAGTTCAGAACAAAAATAGCAATATCTTATTTTTAAAATTCCAAAAGGAAAACTCATTGTTTTTTAATACCGAAATGATAAAGGCCCAGCTCATCTGCGCCTTACCCTCTGACACTAAACCCAAAATGCAAATTGCAGCTGTCAGTTAGCAGTTAGCACTGTCATAACTTTTTTTTTAAAATATATTTTAACTTTTTATCATTAATATTTGCTTATCTCCTTTTATTTTAATTTAGCCTTTCCTTTATGTAGTTTACATTTTATCAAGTCTGTTACTTTTCGGAGAATCAGTTTGGATTCATGCCAGGGTGGTTGATTACTGAAGCAATTTATCTTGTTTGGAGATTAGTGGAGAAATATAGAAAAAGAAAGAAGGAAGAATCTTCATATGATGTTCATTAATCTTGAAAAGGCCTATGACAAGGTTCCGAGGGATGTCCTATGGAGGTGTCTAGAGGTGAAAGGCGTCCCAATAGCATATATCAGGGCGATTAAGGACATGTACGACAGAGCCAAAACTCGAGTAAGAATGCTGGGAGGAGACTTAGAGTACTTTCATGTTGAGATGGGACTTCATCAAGGATCTGTGTTGAGCCCTTTCTTGTTTGCCTTGGTGATGGATGAGCTGACGCAATTTATCCAAGAGGAGGTTCCATGGTGTATGCTACTTGCAAATGACATAGTCCTGAATGATGAGACTCGGACTAAAGTTAATGATAGGTTGGAGGCTTGAAGATATGCCTTAGAGTCCAAAGGATTCAAACTGAGCAGGACCAAAACAAAAAATTTGGAGTGCAAATTCAGTGTTGTGAGGGATAAAGCAGATATTGATGTGAGGCTTGCCACTCAACCTATCCCACGAGGGAAAACTTTAAGTATCTAGGGTCCATCATCCAAAGTAGTGGCGATATCGACAATGAGGTCACACATCGTATTGGGGTAGCATGGATTAAATGGAGGCTTGCCTCAGGAGTATTGTGTGACAAGAAGATACCATCTAAACTCAAAGGTAAGTTTTACAGAATGGTGGTTAGACCTTCTTTATTGTATGGGGTGGAGTTTTGGCCAATAAAAAATGCACATGTTCAGAAGATGCATGTCGCAGAGATGCGGATGTTGAGATAGATGTGTGGTCACACTAAGAGTGATAAGATTAGGAATGAGATCATTCGGGAGAAGTTAAAGGTGTCCCCTGTGGCTGATAAGATGAGGGAAGCGAGATTGCGGATGGTTTGGACATGTGCAGAGAAGGAGTACCGATGCTCCTTTACGAGGTGTGAGAGGTTGGTTTTAGGAGCTACACGAAGGGGAGAGGTAGATCGAAAAAGTATTGGGGAGAGGTGATCAGACAGGTGGCGAAACTTGAGGACATGACCTTAGAAAGAAAGGAGTGGAAGTCGCGAATTAGAGTAGTAGGATAATTGATTGGTAAGGTTAGATGGATGTTTGGCTTTGGGGTATAGTAGGGTAGCAGTGTGTTATATCATATGTTGTCATTATCAGTCGTATGTGTGTTAAATTTATCGTAGTTACATATTGTTATGTGTTTTTCGTTGTTAGTCGCCTTTTCTATTCCCTTTCCTTTCCTTTTTGTCATATCTAGTTTATTCTGCTTACGGGTTTTTGAGACAAGAGTTTCCAGGAAACAACCTCTCTATTTCTATGAGGTAGTGGTAAGGTCTGTGTATATTATACCCTCCCCAGACCACACTTGTGGAATTCCACTGCGTATGTTGTTGTTATATATAGGACAATTTTGATATACCATACAATTATCCGAAAGCCATAAAAATTATTCTGAAATATGCATGCATGCACGAACGCATCATTAATTTGAAATTATAACATTCGAAAGTACTTTTTAAATTTTATCAAACCCCTCCTTCAATATCATGATTGGGTCAACCAGGCCAATCCTATCTCGAACCGGAGGCACCCACTAGTAGTAGGGGGCGCCCATAATTGACCCGAGTAGGCGAGCTTCACAACGTTGGGCTATAGTTACCAGTTTCGAGTTACTTAGCGGATATTCTCCACCAACACGAATTAAAATTAAACAGACGAATTAAAACAAAATGAGTGTCAGTATAATATATATTAAGGAAGAAAATAATGTTATACAAATTTATTAGAGTTTGTAATTTTATTTTTATTTATATATAAAAACAAATTCAATTTTAAAATTATTTATATTTATACAATTAAATAATTTAAATAAAAAATAAAATATCTATAATTATAATATTTAATAATTTTATATTATATATAAAAAATAATATTTCTTATTCTTATATGATAAAAGAGAAAAAAAAAAGCAAAGTAAAAGGCTTAATAAAAAGTAAACTACAACAAACAAAAAGCAAAGTTAAAATGTAAAAACTTAAAATATATTTTAAAAAAAAAAAAGTTATGGCAGTGCTAACTGACGGCTGCAGTTTCGCGTTTTGGGTTTAGTGTCTGAGGGTAAGGCGCAGTCAGAGCTGCGTCTTTACCATTTCGGTATTAAAAAAAAAAAGGAGTTTCCCTTTTGGAATTTAAAAATAAAATTGCCTTTTTTTTCCGGACTCTCTAAATAGAAAATTTTCAAATACAAACTCATACAAGCACAAATCTATCGAATCATTTCGCCTTTTGAGATATGCTGAAAAACCACCTCAGAAATCAATGCAAAAAAGAAATTTTCATTGTTTCTTGTTAAGTAAAACTCGTATTGCATGAGTGCGCTATTATTCAAACCAAACCCACCTGATTTTGCTCAAGAATGATTTATTGATTAAATTAATAATTGAGCAAATTCAAGAAACATTAACACTTCCATTTCAAAGTAATTTCGTTGTAGAAGGTCTAGTCATCCTTCGGGAAAAAAAAGAAATTTTTTTAGAAATCTCTGTATTATATTTAAATATTTTTATATATTTTTTATTTTTTTTTATAAATTACTAAAAAAAATTTTCGTTACTTTTCTTTCACACGTCTGATACTTTCATCCTCTTTCCCACAAAATCTTGTTTCTTTGACTAGAATCAAGTCAAACTGATTTAAAATCAAAAGATAGGTTAACTTATCTTCTCCATTCCAATTTCATATGGTTTTCTAAATCACAAATAAGAACTAGGAACATTCTTGTTTAAAGAACTAGTTGTCAATGTTGAATCAGGTTATTTTTTGACAGGGGATATTATTTTAGATGTATTTATTGTGCTTCTTTGGGGATGTTCTGGTGATGTTCTTCTCTTTTCCTTCCCTGCAGGAGTTATGTCCCTTACTCTTGTTTCTTCTGCTTCAAATCCCAGATCCATTTTGAACTTGAAGTTTAAAATTCATCTTAGACGATTCTCTTCAAGTTCAAAATCACTCAGATCCAAAAATCACAAAAAAAAAATCGAAGAAGAAAGCTCAGATATGGTGATTCATGGGATATAATGGGTTTAGAAAAATATAGCGTTTCATGTGTGTGATGGTGATTCATTTCAAAACTATGAGTTGTTCACAACTTTTATGGTGATTCATCTATGTATAAAACCGAGAGTATGTATCTTGTATGGTGATTCATTTCAAAACTAGCAGTTATTCATACTATGTATCTTGTATGGTAATTCATTTTAAAACTATGAGTTGTTCACAACTTATTATGATGATTCATTAAATATGGTGATTCATTTATATACAAAATCGAGTCATATATGTTGTTGATTCACTGGAACTGTATGAATTTAATACAGTGATTCATTGAGACACTTTTTCTAGTTGTTATAGGTTGATGATTCATTAGGTGCATCATACAATTTATTGAGACAATGGATCATACAACATGATTCATTGCAATAAAATAGTTTAACACATGGTTAATTCACTGCATTAAATAGTAATTACAATAAATCATAACTTATGAATCATGTATGGCGCAGTGTATCCATAAAAATGGCCAGTGTATCAATATCTTTGACATTTTATGGGATTTTTGTAATTATAAAAAAAATAGGAATAAATTAAAAAAAATTTCCCTCAATCTGAAATTTTTATAAGTTATACAAAAAACAAAAGTAATAAGTGGACATTAAAAAAATTATTTTAAGATATTATACGGCCTAGATTACAAAGCTTGTATAGAATACGAAATTTAGAGCATAAACGGTTATTTTAAAAAATGTAAACACACTGTCGTTCATATTTAATGTAACTAGTTGTGAAAACTTGTGCTAGCATGATCCAATATAAATTATATTTTAATCTTGATTTATGTGAAATTATTAGTTTTTTTTATATTTAAAAAAAATTAAGTTGTTAATTACTAAGACCTATAGAATATTTTATTTTACTCCTCTTATCTCAGAGCACCGCTAAAATTTTGAAAGTCAAGATTTTTTAAACTTTTTATATATTTTTTAAAATAATTTAAGTTGTTAATCCCTGTTATTTATAACTTTTTTATTTATTTTTAAAATATTTTAAGTTCTCAATCATCACAATACTTAATATTTTTTATACTATTACGTATTCATATAAGTCTGTATGGTGGTTATTTAGGACTTAGTTGAATAGTTTGGACGGAAGAGTGATTTGATGCTAAGTTTAAAACTAGTGATTTTGAACAAAAAAGAGTTGACCCCCATGATGAAGCTTTGCTAAAACTCATAATTCGAACATCTCAAGAATTAAAAATAAGTAGCAACTCTTATACTAAGGACGACAGAAGTGGCGTCCATACCTACCAGCTCCATAAACAGATGAGATGTGATATCTATCAGGCCGAGATCGACGCCTAATCTGATCTTGGGGAAATGGGAGACAGAGAAAAAAAAAACACAGCAAGTTTGTAGATGTTAGTATGAATCATACATGAATGGTTGTTGGAGTTCATAACTAACCCCTAGGTTTCCCTAATATGAGAGATTTCCAAGGAAGAAGATGAATAGCTTGATCACTATCTATCCTTTGGGAGAAAAGAAGAAAGAAAAATCCATGAATCAACAACATCATCTCCATCCTATTTCAACTACGAGATCACCTCAAGGATGCTCCTCTCCAAAACCCAGTGAGTATAGCAACTTTCTGGTTCCTAAATGATAAATGCTCATTGGAGGCGGGGGGTGGGGTGAGGAGGGGGGTAATTATAAAGATTCACTGCTTCTACCTCAACTTATATCATTTTACATCGTACCAAAACTACAAGAAGATTAATCCTCTGGTCCACTAGGTACTTGTGGCACATCCTGGCTGTTATCACCGGAATGATTTTTTTTTTTTTTAAATGATAACGGTGTTATCCAAACAAACTTTCATGAAATCCAACTATTACACCAGGAGCATTAACCTCCTCCGTCTGAGGGAACTCCGTCTACCAAGGCTTAATTGGGGAAAAGTAACCTAACATTTTATTATGTTTGAGACTCAACCATAATCTCCTATCATCTCAGTGATTAACTATTGGAGTACTCAACAGGAGAAATGCAAATTCCAATATGCTTTAGTCTATAAATTACTCAATGTAGTAAGATTTACAGACTATAGGCCCCTCTCCATAAATAAATGGCTCCCCTCTTTCCAGTGGTAATTACCAACTGGTGTTGCTTGTATTTTTTAAACCTAGCTAAGCTATCAAAATGTACAATTACCTTGTCCTATTCAAGCTACCCAAATGTACAATTCACTTGCAGACAATCATTCACAAAATGAAAGAGAAGAATGTGGCCATGCCCTCTTCATAATGCGAAGGAAATTGAGGGATTCTCAATCCAGACAACAGAATACAAGTACTGGAGAGTTGAGAACTCACCAATCCGAACTCAATTCCAGCACAGGAGCTGAAGGAAGTTTCTCAGTTGGTAGATGCATGTTCATCTCCAAGACAAAAAGATCGGTCAGAGATCTCACAAACAAGATATCATGTGGTTGAATCCTCATTTTACCGGTCGAAGTAACCATTATTCCTCCTATGTGGAATTGCCTTCCTCTTCAGTATCTGGATCAACATTTAGATATCTCCGTCGAACAGAACGACGTTGACGAGGAAAATTAAATGGACCATCTGATCTCCTTCTACTGCTCTTCATTGATACTCCGTCATTCCTACTAACGAGCAATGAAGCTGTTCATAAAGTAGCATCATTAAAAATAGGTTCAAATTACTTCAACAGAAGAACAAAGGAGAAGAATACTTCTGAAAACCTATCTCACATATAACATCATGCACATTCGGAACTACTTCAAAAGGTAATAATAGCATGAGAGTTCCGTAAAACTACTCTAGGGGCGTGCGCGCGCACTTATATTAGAGTTTTCAACTGATCTCATTATGCATCCAAACATGACTAGTCACAGAACAAATAATTGTGGTCTATTTACACTAAATAATTGTTGCAATTAGAAGTATTAGCCCAGTGTAATGCATATATAATGTGAATGTTGACATTCTCAGCTTTCTCTTTCTAATCTCCAACACAATATCTATAAATGGAAAATACCAGTGTCAGCCAATGCGTCCAAGGAAGGGTCTTTGCTTTGCAGCGGCTTCCCTGAGCTCAACCCATTTGCAACTGCAGAATCCCCACCCGCGCCAAGCCTAAGTGAAACCCAATCCTCAGCCTGAATGCCAGATGACACACCTGGCTGATGCGTCACATCAGCCTCAACTGATGCATCCAATGGTAAAGGAAGAAATATATGAAGTGATCCCTCAATACCGTTACATAATACGGTATTATTAACTAAACCATCATTGCTTTCAACATTCGAACATCCAACAGAAGATTCAGGAAGAAGAGTACAAGATCTAATGCCAGTATCTGCAGCCAACGAGTAGCCACTAGAGCTCGCACAGTTAAGAGAACCCTGGTGAATATCTGCACCAAATAACTGAAAGCCTGGGGCGCCCTGGTTAACAGTAGGCAAATGCCACATATTCATCCCAAATTCATCAGCATTTGCATTGAACAGCCCCAGGCACGAATTCCCATCATTAACAAGTGCCTGGTTGTCATGGCAAGAATTTGAAATTCCTTTAGGCCTACCCGCAAAAGAGACTATAGATGCATCAGTGTGATTGTTATTGTAAATGGTTGCAGGAGAGATGAATGGCCCATTTTCTTCGTCAGAATCACTTAGGACAATAACTTCAGCATCGCTAGCTGGTGCTGGGGGATTCCGGTCATTACAACCATATGCCGGGACACAATTTGGAGAAATGGTCTCAAGTTCAAACCCATTGGTAGGGAAATCAAAGTTAACATCACCATTCTGATTAACACTGGAATCTTCACCTACCTTGCCACTCCCAGTGGCACTGCTGCTCATGGGAATGATATCTTGAATATGATTTTCCAAGTTCTCCCTTACTGCATCTCCATATGGAAATGTCTGCATGTCTTCAGGTTTGTTAATTTTCCATAAACCATTTCTGTTCTTCAAGCCAACTTTAAGTCCACAGTTTTCAGAGCCTCCTTCCTGTATAACATGCTTAAGAATTTCAGGCTTGGGGTTTGACTCTATATCCTGAGATTCAATGAGAGTCCCATCAGGTAAGTGCCACCGTCCAAGATCCCCAATAATCCTTCTATCTCCTTCTGCCTTTGCACGCCAAGAACCATTAGGTTTCACTTCAATTACCAACACTTCTTCTCCACAAGTTTGCAGCTGCAACAGAAAAGCCAAAACAAGAAACACAAAAAAGAATAATGAGGTTAACATACATCACCAGAAAAACTAGCCATACCTGGGAATTGAATAATAAACAATCAGAAAAGCCAAAACAAGAAACACAAAAAAGAATAATGAGGTTAACAGAGATCACCAGCAAAACTAGCCATACCTGGGAATTGAATAATAAACCAGATTAAGACAGTGTAAAATCACAAGTACTACCCATACCTGAGAAGTGATCCGATTGAAATATGGATCTATAATGATTTGCTCCAGAGAGTAATTCTTTAGACAGATTGGGCATTGCCACTACATCATATCAATAATATTTGTTACCAAAATAACAGCAGACACAACAGAGATTTTTAGTAAGCCTGATAGACACGTAAACCTGAGACCTAGTTACTTGCCTTCCTCGACCTTTGATTCATTTCAACAAAGATCTCAAGATCAAAGCAGCCCATATGTACACAAGGTTTGAATCTTCCAGCAATTTTCATTCTTGAACCACTCATCTGTAAGTAGATGCACACGAAAAAATCATAATGTGATTCATGCTGCCACACAAAGTGGCAAACGTGCAAGAAACCATCAAACAAAATTTAAAAAAATCTAATGGAAGCAAATTTAAGTTAGGTACGATATATATTTATTTATTTATTTTGATGAATTAAGAGGTTGTATAAAAAGCATCAAGAAGATGCAGGAATTTACAGAGTGAAATAGGTGGTAACTCCAGAATTACAAAAGCCAGTTGGGGTCTGGGAGTTAAAACCTAAAGCAAAAGCTCAAGGCTGTTAAACCATTGGAAGGGAGCTAAAGAAATCTAAAAGGGGAATGACATCATTTACATGTGAAAGGTTCCTCCAACTAAAAAGCTTCATCAAACTTTTAGATTTCAAGGAGCAGTTAGGAGTTGAAGTCCCATGATAAAACACCTGTTGTTTCTTTCCATACATATACACCAAAATATACAGGCTGGTACCATTTCCCAGATTTTCTTGATGGATCTATCCACTTTTCTTAAGCTCCAATTTTCAACTGCTTCTTTTAGGGTGAGTGGTGTTGACCAGCTGATGCCAAAAACTGCAAAATACATAGACCAAATACCTGCTGCCATGGGGCAACGTAAAACCAAATGGTTCACTGTCTCTTCTGTAAGATGGCACATGAAGCATCTATTGGCAATCTGAAAACCCTAATTCTTGAGATCGTCTAGTGTGAGAGTAGCATTTCGAAGAGCTGTCCAGGTGAAACTATTGATTTTTGGAGGGAGATTAGTCTTTCAATTCAGTTTCCAAGTCCAGTGGTCTGTTAAGACATTTGGGTGTTGAGTTTTTTGTAGCCTTCTTTGACTGAATAAGTTCCTTTGCTTGAACAATTCCATTTCAGACTATCCGGTATTTTAGGATTTAAGATAGAAACAAATCTCTCCTTTTTTCCACATAATAACAGGAGGGGCTGGAATTTCGAGGCGAGTCAACAATAAATCTCTTTCCCTTTCTATCTTTGTCACTAAACCAACGTTCTTGGTGCTTGAGAAGCAACATCATTGACTTGATGAGGTGATGCCTCAAGAACAGAAAAGTCAATGCTTTGAAGAAATAGACCTCATTATTTCTCGTTACAACAATCAAATGAAAACTTAAATCATGTATACTGCTGGAAAAATGTGCATTACAATTGCTCTGATTGCATGTGAAGAGATTTCTTGTAGTAAGCTATTGCCACTTTGTGCAACCGCACAACTTTGCAGCTTGACTGTCTACTTTAAACCAAACGTAAATGGAAGCTGGGGAGATAGAGAGTGGTAAAGATATATCCCATAAATTTAAAAAATATTATGTGTGCTGCAACCATACCATATTAGCAGCTATAAGGTGAAGATAGTGAAACTCACCAGGAAAATGCCAAATTTTAAATATCAATCACTTTCTTATTTTGGCAATGAGAGAAAATACATGGAAGAAAAGACTAACACCACAGGGAAAGTGGAGCACAGATAATGCAATAATTAAATATAAGAACATCGAAAAAGGGCAGTGGAAAAAAAAGAAGATTACAACACCGGAATTAGCTTACAGGGCATCGAAGATTGACTGGAACAAAATCCGCAACCACTTCGAGGTCACTGTCGCTGTCAGCATTTTCAGTGACAGTCCCCCCACCAACACAACGAAGAACGCGAGCAAGGGCATCATCAAATACCTCACCATCTGCCTCTTTAGGGATAATATTGAGGACCTAAAAAGAAAACAAAATTTTATTCACAACACCATAAAAGGGTCAATACAACAGGACCCAGGTGCATGTATTTGTCCATTATTAGTCAACCTAGATGTAAAGCGATCAGAAATATACTACGAGCAGGGGCCATAAAAGTAATAATAAAAGATAGCTTTTTAGGAAAAAAAAACAGCTTTTTTAAATTAAAAAAGAATGAAAAGAAAAGAAGACAGCTTTTACCCCCCCAAAAAAAAAAAGTCTGAATTACAACTACATATACCCAAACTCAACATCCCCCAGATGAACTTTGCTCAAGAGATGAGTAGCAATGCAATTGCCTTAGCTTACCCCAAGATATATCTGAGAAACAGAAGCCCTCTGACTAGTCTTTGAGAATCTCAAAAATAACAGCAGTTACTGCTCATTAGGGCAGATATAGTGCACAATTCTTAGAAACACATAAAGAAGTTATGGTGAAATACTATAAAAGAGAGAACATGATGAGACGAAGTGATAAACATACACAATAAATTGTTCCAAAACAAAATCACAAGCTTCTCCAAATGCTTAATACGCAACAACTTTTGAAACAAATAAGTTACGTGTGTAATTGGAGAAATTTGATTACCTGTGCGAGAGTACGACGCTTTACAAGTCTAACTCCAAAGCAAAAAATACGAGCATCACATCCTGTTAACAAAATTTTGTTCCTTCCACTTCTGGAGCAATGTGTGATCTGTCAAAACAGCAAGATATAAACTTGAGAGAAATATTCAGGAAAACAAAAGCTGTTCTGTATATATGTCAATACAAAAACCAAGAAATGGCAAGTAACAAGCATGAAATCCAACTACTAAGTGTAGTCATGGACAGTTTTGCCATAGGCAACCACGAGCAGCATATATATGTATAACTAATCTGCCCCACCCAAAAGACAAGATAGAAAGATATGCATAAATGAAAAATACTCACTATTGGACCATCATCTCGACCATTTGCACCCAATAATTGTGAGGCAGGTCTATTTATGCAACGTACTGAAACTCCTGTTGGATCAAATAAAATAAAAATTACTGAACTGGCAAAAATTTCTTTAACAAAATTAGAAGTGAATCAGTTTTTTTATCATGTTTATGGAGATTGCTTTTGGAGAAAACAAACAAGAACAAAGCTTGAAATATATTTAATCTGATAAGCATACAAATAAAAATAAAAAACACTGTTCCAATTTTGATTGAGCCTGTGAGTTCTACAACTTCATATTCTATATCAAGGCTGACCGGGCCTTTGCATTGGAGAGAAGAAACATATCAAACACATAATACACATAATATGTTGCTGGACCCATATTACTGGAGAAGGATATATTTTCAGCACTTAATTCTGCAAGGGTCAAGATTATATAACTGAAGCAAGACAGAATAGAGCATACCATTGACATGCAAATCAGCACACTGAGGCCACTGCATCCTAAATTCTACCTTGTCATTGAGAAGCATGCACCAAGCCTGAAATTTTACAAAAGAAACACCATAAATACACAATAACTACTCAAGGGCAAGTCATTATATTCATATCATTATATTCAACCAACAACCTGAACATCGTATTCTTGCTTTGCCAATAATTCCATCTCGGCACTATCGAGGTAAAATAATTTCTCAATCATCCGCATTTGGGGTGTGCTGAAAAGTTATAAATGTTAAAAAGTGATTCACAAATGGAGTTATAGTTGCATCACCACAATATAACGTCAATATGAAAAAGGCAGTATGTTCACAATAGAACAAGCAGTTTAAAAAGGCAAAATCAAATCTAGTTTACCAAAAGAAATAAAGAGGCAAAATCAATTATTATTGTTTTTATAAGGTAAAATTTTTATAAATAGAAGTACCAATAAGGTACATAAAAGTACAGAAAAACAATCCCCACATGAAGTTCAAGTTACATAATTCCCAAGCGAATCCAAGAAATCCATATCATCCAGCAGATTCCTCTCACCCCAAAAATAACAGATTTTGAAGACGCAACTTCTTGACTATAGATATATGGTTCTTCTTTCATTCGAAATGGTCCAGAAAATACCCAGGGATAGTCTTCCAAAACTGTTTCTGGATACTTGTAATCTTCTGCCCATTCCAGCTCTCCAGTAGACTTCTAACATCTGAAGGCATTACCCAGACTACACAACACAGATTTAGGAAGAGCTCCCAGCATTGCTTAGCCACTTTGCAATGAATGAAAAGGTGAATTGAGTGATTCCACACCCTCTTCACAAAGATAACATAACTACTTAACATAAAACACCCTTCTTCTGCAAATTATCTTGTGTTAAGATGCTCCTCTTCAAATTATAGCATGAAGAGGACAAAGATGAGTCGTCAAACCATGTCCAAAGAGCATATAATAGATCCTCCTGATGAGTTAATATGTCTACAATAGGTTCTAAAAGAATACTCCCTTCATCCCAAAAGAACATCATTATTACTATTTGAGCAATCAACAATTTTTCTTTTGACAGTCATAGTCAAATATAATTTAGATCTTTTAACCATAATAAATTGTGATTATTGTATTTCTGCAGATTCCTAAATGTAAATCTAATTTCAGAAAAGCTAAGAATTCAATCCAATTTCACACCAAAAATTAGATGTGCTATTCCTCATACTCCATACACCCAGCACATTTTGTGATTACAACTTAACAACGTACACAAATACATATCATAAACCAGCATAAAGCGGGGGAACAAAGCAAAGGACGTCATATACTTAAAGGGATAAGACATAGACACCCCCTCAACTTGTCCCGAATTTCAACTACACACCTAAAGTTTGTGGCAGTCCTAGGACTCCAGACTGTTCTGAAGTGGAATAATCACACCATCGTTTGCTGAAATGGCATAAAGAGTGAATTCATTCCATTTAGGCGTGTAAAGAGCAAAATCAAGTTACAAATTTTATTATTTACAGAATTTCTTTTCATCAAATATATTTCCCACTGTTTGCTTAATTCTCCACTTTAATTAGTGTTATTTCTCTCATTGTCAGCGGCAGAAACTTCTGAGGAAAGAAAACAAAGCTTGGCTGTAATAGGTTTTCTGGCAACTACTCCTCATAAAACCCCTTTAACTCGGATTTGTAACAAAGAAACTTTGACCCGAAAAATCTTCTCCGGCGAGACCTTTTAGTTTCCTTTTTATTTTCTACAACACCCCTAAAAACTCCCTTGAATCAGGTATAAAATCATTCTGCAGACTTGGACAAATGGAAAACCAATTGCTCAAAAAACTCTATAGAAGGACCTCAACTCCAGTATGGAAATGGAAAGAATCCTCTTGTGGACGGCGTCTGCGTCCGTGTGGACGGATGTTGGTTATGGCATTGAAGGACAAGGTGGGGATTTGAAGTGAAATGAGAAGTGAGTTGCTGGGGTGTGGTGAAGATATTGTGGTGGATATGGCAATGAGTGTTTTGATGGGTGATTTATTGTGCATGGTTATCACTTATCAATGGGTGTGAGGAAGAAAAATGGGATGGGATTTTAGTTATGGAAAACTGGTGGTTGAGATGTTGTGGTGTGTCGAGAGTGGAGGGACGAAGATGGCGACTTGTTTATTAGCATATAGTGCATGGAAAAATGGGCATTGTTGTGATGGTGAAGTTCTTATAGAGGAGAAAGAAAAGGGAAAAGTGGGGGAAAATTAAGCAGTAAAAATACACGTGTGAGAGCTGTCTATTACAACACTCAACTCGAAATCTGGTTGTCCATAGAAAGCGAGCATTTATGATACTTTGAAGTCTAAGAAGATAATAAGATCCCCACAAAGTTAAGGTATGTAGTTGAAAATTCGGGACAAGTTGATGTGGTATGTATGTGTCATCCCTGCATTAAATGCACAATATGACTTGGATGTAACTGAATGTGATTAAAATTAGTAACATATTTCTTCTTACATTTTTCAAATATTTTTCATTTTTAATTGCTAATTCGGACCTAACATGGTGTAGATACAAACACAAAGAGAAGATCTGTCAATTAATATATATACTAACTTTGCATACACACTAGATGCAAGATTAAACTCATGTGATGATCCCATTCCAAAATTCTTTAATCATTCAAATACCAAACACATCACTGAGAGAGATAAAGATAAGATTGTGTCCTATTATTTCCGTCTTTATGCCTCTCTTCTGCATCAGACAATAGAAGGCAGAAATAGAATAGCACCCTGTTTTGCTTGAAGCAAACCCCATCTTATCCCAGCCGTACGAGGGAAAAGATACAAAACTCTCCTTTCTTAATAACCACCAAAATAGGAATTAAAAACTGCCTGCTCTGACTTTGTTGACACAGTTCAAGGCAGTGTCATTAACAGCCACAGCTTCTTCAATTAAAACAAAGAAGCGAGTAGTCATCATCTCATAGGCAAAACCATGCACTTTATGAAGTGTGTCTTCCAAACAATGACGTGGATAGAGATCACAACATGAAGCAGTCAATTCTTTGAATCTCAACTTTGATAAGTTGGAATAATGTTGACATTATTGCACATCAATGATGAGATTAGTTATTTTAAATGAAATGTTATTGCTCTAGTACTAAATTTATATATGTATCAAATTGTAAAATGTCCAAAACTATGTATGTCACTTCTTGCTTTTTGCTTCACGACCCTGTCACTTTTGTTGTGCTTTTGGATTTTTGAAGGAAAAAAACTTGCTTTATAGAAATTAATAACATAAACAATGCAAACTCAAACCCAAACAAGAAGGAACAGCAGCAGACCTATTTCTAGACATAATAGCTTCACAAGACTAACAGGATACAAGTAACTCACCAGTCCACAGGTACACTACCGATAGTCCACTTAGTAGGGTTTAAAAGGGATACCTCCGTCACCCAGAACCTGCATATAAATAATCCCATTAATGAAGATCAAAGCACTTATGATCATGTAAAAAACAAGGCAACACTTAAGTGTATATATATGCATAGAAAATAAAGTGTCACTTCTGAATACAGTTAACCCAGCCTCGCCAATTTCAAAAAAAAAAAAAATACAATTAACCCAGCCTCTCCTGTAAGATTTTACTCCTACACTGGCAATCATCAAGTTAGCACCCACATCCTTCTGTACACAACTTATCAACATCTAGTAACAGCGATGAACTAACAAAATCAAATAGGCTGAAAAGCTCCCTTCTCAAAAAAGCCAAAACATCTTATTCCTATGCTCAAGGATATCAGCCCTACAACAAGGATATAAATATGAAGTGGCAATAACTCGTTCTATCACAGAAAAATCCACAGGCTCTTTAAAGCCAAATTCTCCCACTTGTCTGCTACAACTGCAACCGCCAAATTCTAAAAAGGAACAAAGGAAGCAAGTATAATTGAATACACATGACTGTATGGTCTATGATGTTTAACGAAGAAGGAAACATAATGTACTTGCACAGTAACATCCTCTGATTTAGAAAATCAGATGAAACAAGGTAAACAGAAGAATAAGTGACAGCTTACGGATCTGCACGACTCAATCTGCACAATCCACAGAAAAAAGTTTCAGGAAAAACTGGAGGAGAACCCCTCTCAATGGGCTTTTCCGGAATGATGACACAGCTCACATGTTGCCATATGCGGCACCTTCTATCTTCACACTGCATGCAAAATTCCATTTCAGACACAAATGAAGTGTATTGAATTAAAAGAACAGCAGCTTCAAATACTAAGGCTGACACCATATATTGATATATCATCACATACAAGGAAGGCATATACCCCTCACTGCAACAGAAATAGAATAATGAAAGCATAATTTCTGCTCAAATCACAGCCATGAAGCGGTGAAGATATGCCTACGCTAAATCATAATAAATGCTCACAGAATATAACAAAGGTCAACAATAAAACATCTCAAATCTCAATATTGGTAGAGGCCTATATTCGACGAGAAAAACCTTGTACAAATTGAAGATGCTTGGCGTACAAAATTTACTACACATTTTTTTGATAATTAATTTACTACGCATTTTATTTGAAAGATAATCTGAATATTAGAGCAGCCTGTCCTCAATCAAGGCAATACACAGAATACCATATGCAAGTTTATTTTCACAATTAAAGCTGACGAAGGGATCAGCACAGAAGAAAAACCTGAATCATTGTTTCAGCTTGTCGCAAGCTTCCACAGGGACATTCAATCTTCACCAGGAAAGTATCTTCAATTTCCTCTTTTAAGTTTACATTACTGCTATCTGAGTCAATTTGTGACTTCGATGCTAGGTCAGTTGTTCCATGCACTTGCATTTTTCTGAAAGAAGCAACAAACATTACTACGAAAAAAACAAAAGAATACCTGCGTAAAGTCTACAAGGTAAAAAATTGTCACGTCTGTTTCATCTAAGTTAACGAAGGCAAAATGAATTAAATAGAATCATGTCCACTGATGCAAATGGAATTTTGACATGAAGAAGTAATACAAGCTTATTTCTCAATAAAGCCCTATAAAAGAAACCTTCTCTCCTGTTACTAAGTGTACTCACGATCAGGGCTGTTCTATACCTGTAAATTCCATCAACAAGTTTCGCAACGTCTTCCTTTCCAACACTATTTTTCTTTCCCCACATTCCTGAAATTGTGCAATATCACATAAATATGTTAGCATTAGCTATTCAAAACATTACAACTAAGAACATGGTTTTCTGCACAAGCATGAAAGCCAACATACCACAACTAAGATCAGGAATTAAAAGCATAGAAGGCATTTCACGTAAAAAATTACACAGAAGGAAGAGGAACTCGTTACTCTAATTGTGCACTCAAAGGGTTACCGAGGCAAGCAAAAAGCAACATAATTAGTATTACTTGTTATATGAAAGGAAATAAATTCTACATTAAAAGCAGGATACTTGAGTATGATAAAAGTTGAACATAAAATAACAAGATAGAAGGAACTCTCAACCCGAATTGTGTGCACACAAAAAGGGATCCAGCAAAGTAAGAAGCATGATAATCACAATCAATGCAGAACCTCGATCTTTTCTTTACATGAGTTCTTTACTTTACATGAGTAAATCAAAAATTAAATGGAAGGATTTGTATACAAACTTATTTCCTTGTCCAATTTTCCCCTTATGGATATATATTAATTTGTCATTGAGTGCCTCCACGCATATAATATTTTTCTTTCTTTGATGCCAAGATGGGACTTCATCAAGGATCTGTGTTGAGCCCATTTCTTTTTGCCTTAGTAATGGATGAACTGACATGGTCTATTCAGGAGGAGCTTCCATGGTGTATGCTATTTGCGGATGACATAGTACTGATTAATGAGACTCGAGTTAAAGTTAATGATAGATTGGAGGTTTGGAGACATACTCTGGAATCCAAAGGGTTCAAACTGAGCAGGACCAAAACAGAATACTTTGACTGCAAATTCAGTGTTGTGAGGGATGAAGCAGATATTGAAGTGAGGTTTGCCACTCAATCTTCCCAAGAGAGAAAATTTTAAATATCTTGAGTCTATCATCCAGAGTAGTGGCGATACCGACGATGATGTCACACATCGTATCAGGGCAACATGGACGAAGTGGAAGCTTGCCTCTAGAGTATTGTAGGATAAGAAGATACTACCTAAACTTAAAAGTAAGTTTTACGGGATGGAGGTTAGACCGTCTTTGCTATATGGGGTGGAGTGTTGGCCAATCAAAAGCTCACATGTTCAGAAGATGCAGGTTGCGGAGATGAGGATGTTGAGATGGATGTGTGGACATACTAAGAGTAATAAGATTAGGAATAAGACTATTCGGGAGAAGTTAGAGGTGGCCCCTATGGCTGACAAGATGAGGGAAACAAGACTGCGATGGTTTGGACATATGCAAAGAAGAAGTACTGATGCTCCTGTTAGGAGGTGCGAGAGGTTGGATTTATGGGTTACACGGAGTGGTAGAGGTAGACCGAAGAAGTATTGGAGGGAGGTGATCAGACAAGATATGGCGAAACTTCATCTCATGGAGAACATGACCTCAGATAGAAAGGAGTAGAGGTGGAGTATTAAGGCAGAAGGCTAATAGGTTAGTAGGGGTAGATTGATGTCTGGCCTTGTGATATAGTAGGTTAGTATGATTAGTCGTATTTTTATATCCTGTGTTGTCATTATCCGTCTTATATTTGTTACTTTTATCATATGTACATACTATCATTTGTTTTTCATTATTAGTCGTTTTCCTTCTTTTTCCACATCTAGTATCTTATGCTTATGGGGCTTGATTTTGATACAAGGATTTCTCGAAAACATCCTCTTTATCTCTATGAGGTAGTGGTAAGGTCTGCATACATTTTACCTTCCCCAGACCCCACTTGTGGGATTCCACTAGATATGTTGTTGTTGTTGTTGATGATGCTGAGAAATCCATCTAAAATCAACTCTCAGGACCAGCCATAGCCTTTGAAACACGAGGATGATGGACTTACACCTCTATCCTTCTCCACTTCAATACTAGGCTTGATTCACTTGGAGTAGGATCAAAACTTATAGCCTCTAATCCCTCAACCTTTCTCAAGAGGGCTAAAAGCCCGAAGGGTACCTCCAAGGGATATACTTGCATTTAATCGGTGCTTTTTCAACCCCTGTAACCTTTTCTCTTTATAATTATTTAAGTCACAACACTTAAACCGAGTATTTGTGTTCACCCAGGTTGTCGGGGGTATTGTAATGGCAAATTTTTTTTTCAAATTGTGGGTTTTGTTCATTCATAAAATTTAACCTAAGGAGGTTCTATTGGAAACAACCTTTGTACCCTAAAGGTAGGTGTAAGGTATGCATACACCTAATAAAATTTGTTGTTGGCTACGCCAGGTTTGTTGTTAAAAACACAAAAAACATTGTTGCTTATGTACATAAAAAATTTAAAGAGCAACCTGATGGACAAAGCATCCTGCATTTGTTTAGGGTCAAAAGGAAAGTTATAGGTTATTCAGTAATAAAATTTTAAAAAGGGAAGTTTGTCATGATTGAAAACTAGAAATCTATCAAAGTAAGCATCTCAATGAAAATCTTAAGGCAATAAATAAAGTAGCATAAACTTTTATTAACTTCTATGGATGCCCATATATATCCATTCCAGGAAATTTTATATATTCTGACATATACCTGCACGTGTAATTCGCTTCTAAGTTTTAACAGGGATTGTAAGCTTATTTTTTAACTTTTCTGTTTACTTTTATAACATGTCAACGGCTTTTATTAGAGGAGTGAAGTGATTCTACAAGCTAAAAATGGGCTTAAGGCACAGAGTGTAGATTGTATAGGCATAAGTATGATAAAAGCAAAGTGAGTTGCTCCCAAAATTAAAAGAGGAAGGAGACAGAAAGGAGTCCAGCGCAGTGTCTCCCAAAAAAAAAAAAAAAAGCTTGAGACAAGCCCCAAGACAAGGTGTGTCAAGAATGTTCGGAGACTCTAAAGGGGGTGCAAGTTTTTAGAAGCGAACACCTAGACTATTGAGGTGGAACTGAGTCGTGCCTTGCACCTTATATATATAGCAGAGCCAGTAACACTTCCCAAATTCATTACTAGATCTCCCTAATTGATATTTATCCCCAATCTAATTCAACAGATTTTGAGCATTATGTCGAAAACATAATCACCAAAAATTCTCCCTGATCTAAAGATATTTTTCAATCTAGTGGAGGAGATAGTTATGGAGAAAGGATAAGACTTCACAAGCCTGCATAAGAGAGAATAACCTAAGAACACCAGTAAAATCTAGAGAAGAGGAAGCCACTGTTTGAAGAAAGCAAAGGAGACACCAGAGAGCTCTCCCAAAGAAGATTGAAAGCACATTGAGTCACATATAACATGCAAGATGAGAAGATGCTTCTGGAGTCTAGACTTCTTAATGCGCTTTCAATGTCTAGATAGAAACACTTTATTACTCCTTAGAATATAACAAGATAGTTACAAAGACAACATAGACCTATATGAAAAAGCTTACAATTGGCAAAATGGAAAAGCTCACATGTCAAATTCTATTACGTATAACATAAGTATGCATTGGACTTTTTATACATTTACATTTATATTTTTAATGTTAATTTTGTAAAATAAGAAACATATGAAATTTTATACATTTACATGTATATTTTTAATGCTAATTTTTTAAAATAATAAACATATGAATATATTTATCTATAAATTGTAAAAGGAAATATCAATTTATATATTTTCAAAATCTTATTTATAAAAGTAATAAAATTAGAAAATTTGTTATACTTACACCCTAGCGTGGAGACTTCTGTCTAGTCCCATGATAAGTAAATAACTTGTGCCTTCGCATTTAAAAATATTGGTCCACCCACAACAATAGGACAGGTAGGGACTATGTAGAATTGAGCTAAAAGAATAAAGAAAGTACGTGGAAAAAAGTTTCACAAGTCTTGCTCTGATATTATGTCAGATTCTAACTATCTAATCCAAAATCTTAACGCAATGAAACGTGTAGGTGAAGACCCTTTTAAACCCTATATTTGATGAAAATGCATTATTAATGTCTAACAATAATTATTAGAAAATTTAATAGAGATATTAAAGTTGAGTCAAATTGGAGGGATTGGGTTATGACCCATCACCTTAGCCCAAACAAGCTTGGGACAAGGTTTGGCATTAGCTCATATATTGGTTCAGCCCATCTTGGCCCGCCCAACTTCAACCCAAATGGGCATTTTATCATCCCTACACTTGGGAGGAGGGGAGGTCCAGGTATACTAAAGTAGATCTCTTGAAGTTCTTGAATGAACTACAAAGATAAAGCTTGACAAGGTCACACTAAAAAAAAAAAAAGCACATAACAAACAGGAAAGGCTGGCCTTCGGAAGGACAGTTCTAGATATACTAAAATGAATTTCTTGACATCATAAGGATTTACTAAAAAAGACTAAGTTTGACAAGGTCACCCTGAAACTGAGTGCATATCACTAATAGGAACAGTATGAAGAACGAAAAAATATTTGAGAACAAATATAGATAGTAAAACTAAACAAAAACAATAACTACAAGTAGAATAGGTCTAACAGTTCCCTGGAATTTCTCCAAGCAAGATATGTGGCTGTTCACCTTGTTCATTTGAAAGAACCGCTAATATGCGATCGACAAGATCCTACATCATGACAAATACAACTGTCAGACACATACCAGAAATAATAAAAAATAATTACTAATTCAAAGTTGGGCAACACTGAAAGACAACTTGTTATAATGAAAACCTGTGATTAAAGCAAAATAGCCAGAAAGATTAAAGAAGCATACTCTCACTCATACTTAAACTGACAACAAGATTCCAAAAGTAGGCCCTTATTCAAAAGGAATAGTGGACAACACCAATGTCTTATTACACATTCTTACCAACAACTAATAAAAAGGACCGGTATGATCATGATATAAATACAGAGGGCAAAAAAAAAATTGTTTCACGACTTATACAGAACAATATGGATATAACCCAACAAAGATGTAACAAAGTAAGATACAGAAACTGTTTGGCACATCAGGAAATGTCAGAATGAAATGAAAGAGACGCCAGGTTCAACATATGGAAGCCCCAAAAAATAAATAAAATGTTCAAACCTGTTTCTTTCCTTGCTTCGAGAGACCAAGTTGAGAAAGGACATCTTTGAGCTCCTTTATCCGAAAATGTGCCAATTTATCCTATAAGAGAAAATTAATTTTCACTTAAAATAGACAGGGGCATCCAGTTCCCTAACACCAATTGTACCACAGGAGGACATTGTATGAGATAATTCCAGATCAATTTCCTACTTCAAATCACAATACTTCTTTATTAGACTATAACAAACTCTGACGACAAAGTACATTAATTACTCTACAATGAGGAGTTCACATCTGCCTGCATCATTCCTTACTAATTTTTTGTTCAACAGTTTGACAGTAGGTGATTAATTATTAGACACGAAAGCATCATAACCCAAGATCCCAAGTATATCTGCGCTAAAACACTTAACAATTTCATTGCTCCAGAATAGACCCAAGTTGCTATAACATATGGAAATAAACTAGTGATGCAAAAGGTCAAAAGTAGCACTCATTACCACGGCCTTGAGAATAGGAGCATAATGACTATTGACTAATTGAACTGTATCTATGAATTTGACATGTTTTGGATGCGTTCTGGCTGACTTTTGATTAAACTTATATGATTTGGATGGTTGATACATTAACTTTTGGTGACTAATCTTAGTCAAGTTAAAACAAGAAAAAAAGATCAAGAAAGTCAAAATTTGAGGTTCGATCCATGCAAGGTTAGATGGGAGTGTGGAGAGATCTGCACTGCAACCTAAAAGTTCTAGTGTTTGCAATGCAAAACACAGCACAGAGAAATCTTCATGAACTTTGTGCTGAAGCGCGAAACACCAAAGCACTGACCTAGAAGTTGTACTTTGAGGATATTTTGGTCCTTTTGACATACCCTTAAGTACACGTGATCATTCCATAAGTTGGGATATTAGTTATATTGAGGATTTCAGCCAGGGAACTTGGGAGAGAAATTACATTCTCCTAATTTATTCGTAATCTAGCTGTTCAAAGTCTATGGTTTTTATTATATGAACTCTTTTATGGAGTGACTTTCTTTAACGAAACTTGATGATATTTTAGTTTAGATTTTAGTATCTTGAATTAAATACCTATTGTGTATTTTCTATAGTGAAGTCATCTTGTATCTTAATTTACTCAGAGAGGAATTAAGAGGGAATTGTGTGCTTCAATTATTTTCACTAGTGGTTCTCCAACAACCTGTTTATTTTGAGAGAAGAATTGGTTGCAGGAGACTGTTATTATGAGAGTTGTAGTATTCGAGAGAAGCTTCATTGTTATTTAAAATATGCCATTTATAAACACGCACATAAATTGAATTCTAAGTGTGTTTCTAGTATCTTCAAGTTATAATTATTCGAGAGAAGACTTAGCATATTGAGGACAGAAATAGACAATTATATCAACAAACTAATTAATATTTACGTTCTTAATCAAAGAGCAAAGTCTAACCTAATCATCTCAAGTAAGGTTTCCCACTTTCTTCCTTCAGTAAATCTCTTTAGTCTTAGCTCAAAATTTTAGATCAATTTAAATATTTGTTTTATGATGTTTGAACAGATTATTTATTTGAATTCCTGAAAGTTTCAATTACCAACAATAAATTGATTGACAGCTTATTCAGTCCCAAAGTTTCCACTTTTGACACGCCTTCACTGAGAGATGCACCGTGTAGCAAGGAATCAGCAAAGACCTTGTACAACTGTGAGGAATAATTTATTTCTTACTATTTAGAAAGAGATGAAATGTACATGCAAATTCTTTATTTTTAATCTTCTTTGTTTGAAAATGAGTTCAACTGATTTGTTTCAGCCCTAGTTTCAAAGAATGGGTTCTCCATGGGGTTTTGAGCCCTAACTATACTATATCTGACCAGCACAGGCTTCTTTTCGTATTGGTGTTCTTCCCTCATTGATCTACCAATGTATCTCTTTCTTGTATTAAAAAATTCATCTTTTTAAGGAAAATTACTCTCTCTAACTCACACCAATACTACAGACATATACTATAAAGGAAATCACCAAAATTCAACAATATAAGATAAACAGGAGGCGGTTAAATCAATGACATTCAATAAACCCTAATTACCTTGCAGCTAACCATTTTCACAAAGCCTGCTGATACTCCACTGGTGGAAAATACCAAATTTTGTGGCCTGATCATAAATTCACCCAGAAACAACACATGAAAACATCAATTCATACACAAATTAGTACCAGAAAATATCAAAATCCTTTAAAAAATCAATGGAATTCCTTAGCAAGTTTCAAATAACAAACCGATCATAAATGTAGAAATTTGGTGAAACAGCACACGAAAACATCAATTCATACACAAATTAGTACCAGAAAATATCAAAATCCTCAAAAAAATCAATGGAATTCCTTAGCAAGTTTCAAATAGCAAACCGATCATAAAATGTAGAAATTCACAAAAAACAACAGTTAAAATTGAATTATTAATCAAAACAATTGAGAAAACCTTACCTTCACCGTAAAGCTGAAATTACACAGGGTTTTTCGGCAAATAGCTGCTGCTTCACGGCGATTTAGCTGCTGCTTGTTTCCTATATATAGTTCAGATTACAGACTCCATTGTAAATTAATTCATATAATCTATAATCAGATTACTACCAAATATTACGGATGTATGTATTCCTCAATATCAAACACGGTTTGTTTTAAAAAAAAATTTTTAAAAAATAAGATATTTATATCAAATACATACATATAAGTTTGCTTTAAATTATTGTTTTAAAGCATTTGTGATCATTTGGCAGAAGGTATTAGAAGAAATTAGTTACGTGGCACGATAATATAAAATATTGCATATAATAATAGAGAACAAATTATAATAAATAAAATAATATATTTTTTTAAATAAAATTACAGAATATGCAATAATATATTCATTTAAATGAAACATATATGGTCTTCTAATTGTGGATTTGTGGTATATTCATTTAAATGAAAACATATATTCATTTAAATAATAAATAATACTTGTTATTAAATTATCTTTTCTAATGATTTAGGTTTAGAGCTTCTACATTAGAGGTTTCAAGTTTTTTTTTCGGTTGGAGGTCTCAGGTTTAAAACAGTAGTTGTGGGTTCCCCTTGTCTTTAAAAAAATACTTGTTATTAAATAAATTTTCAATCTCTTATAATATAAATATGTTAATTATTTATGAATATATAAGGTAAAAATTTGGAGTTGAAGAGTCAGAAGTTAAATAATTTACTGATTAAAATTTAATGTGAAAAAAGACTACTAAATATAAAAGAAATAGTTTAATGTCTACAACGTAATAAAATTAATTTTTTTTTCTTTTTAAATTTGCTATATTATAATACTTCTCTTAACAAAATATTTGATAGTGAAAATTTTAATTAATTTAAAGTCTTAAATATTAAAAAAATAATAATAATTTTCATTTCCTTCATAGCCTAGATAATTATTTATATAGAATAATCCTAAATCAAAAGTGAGTTTCAAATATAAAAAATTTTAATCCAAAAGTTAATTTTGAAACTAAATAAATAAAAGATAAATAGTGAAAATATGATTCTTTCTAAAATAGAGTCTTTTAATAAAGAGCAAAAAATTCAAACAATATTTATAAGGGTCTTTACGTTTTTAATATAGTATAGATATAGATTATAATAAATATATTTACATACATGTAAGTTATTAGGTTTGATTTAAATCTACTTTTCAATAAACTAAAATGATCAACACAATTGTTTGAGATAATTTATAAACTTAAATAAAAGATCAAGATTTTATATAAAATGATAATAATTAGTTCGTTATGATTAGTTTTGGTCAATTCCATCGTTTTCATTTTCTTTGGATATTCCTACCTCAAACACAAGAGATATATTTTTATTAACTTGCAACATAAAATATTAACATAAGGGATCATTTTACAGTTTTCTCAATTCGAATAAGTACCATACCATATGGACAATTTAAATGTAATGAAGCTCCAAATATTAGTGGTGGCAAAATTAAACCAAACCCACTCAATCTATTGAAGTTTGGATGAATTAATAATCTGCTCATTTATTAGTTCAACACATTTCAACTCAACCCATTTAAAATTATGTTGATATGCAACTCGAATCGACTCAAGAGTGATCTTAACAAAATTATTTTAAAATATTTTTTAAAAATTTGATAAGTTTTATATAGCTAAAATAAAAAAATATATAATTTAATTATGTACTAAAATATTAAAAAATAAATAAAATAAGTAAAACTTTAATAAAAAAAGTTGAATCGGTTTGGGTCTTGACCTGTTCTATAACCCATTACTTAACCCATTTTGACCAACCCATTTGATCCAAGTAAATTTGGGTTGGATTGGATCATTTGTTGTCTTGATCCATTATGACCCACTTAAATTTGGTCTGACCCGCTTAAATTTATCCAACCCACCTAGTTGCCCCCTACCAAATATGAACACTCACATGAAAAACTGAAAAAGGAGAGGAAGAAACAAAAAAAAAGTTTGCTAGAGGACTCAAAGATAATCACGAAAACTCCACCGCGTGACATATGTAAATGGCAATGCCGTATTCATGCTTCTTTTCACCTTTCGATTGTCTTCTTCTTGGTAATCAAAAGAAGAAGACATAATAAAGAAACTGAAAGAGAAAAAGGACAAGCAAATTCCTTCTGGCATTTACTCTTATTTTTAGCTGACTTTCTTATTTTTATCAGATCTTCAAACAACTGTTTAATTGATATTTGAATTGTTGTTTGTGTTTCTTGGCCAGCTGTACTCGGTAAGTCCCATTTCTTGATATATATTTTTTACTCAATGTACTTAAATTTTTTTATTTTATCTTCATTTTTGTTAAATTTTCTTATTTGGGTGTTGGTTTTTCTATATCCAGGCAGTGACAGATTCAGAAGTTTCAGATTGTGGATACTTAAATTTTGTAATAGAAATTATCATAAATCACATAGTATAAGTGCACAATTATTTAAACTCAATATTTATAATATTAATGAGAAAAAATATTTTAATACTACCATTGTGAAGAAAAAGAAAAAGGAACTTTTAGTTTTTAAAGAAAAAAGTTTAGCTCGAAGGACTTCTTCACCAAGTATGTAGCCAAAATTTTTTAAGAAAAATAAAAAAGCGATTAAAATAAATTTTTAAGTTTATGATATCACAAGAAATTCATAAAACGTAAAAAAACTTACGAAGACTAAAGTATACAAATAAAATAAAAAAGAGAAGAACATGTAAGAGAAGAAAAATAAAAAAATATGCAAATCATCTTTCTACATATAATAGAAAAAGCAAAAAGTGTCACATGTCAGCAACATAATTAATCTTGAAATTTTACTTTTAAAATATTAATTAATTAAATAGTATTTATACAATTATTTTACAAAAAAGACACATGTCATCAACTAGATGACAAATGTCAACTGCAAGAAAATTCTATTATCCTAAAATTTTCAATTTTTCTAAATATCATATTTTAAAAAAAAATTAATTTATTAAATATCAAAAATCTAAAAAAAAAACTGCATGAAAAACAAAGTCATTTTCAAATAAATTTGTTTATGCATAATATTATATCTTAATCATTAGTAGTCTTGAAAGTTCTTTTATATATTTTGTATCAATGAATATGGTGTATGATTATTTAAAAACTTATTCTAATTAACATCCTTATAGATTCAGAACCCAATTTGTTCTCAATTTCTTTCTTTTTAAATAATTTTTATCATTAATATATACACGAATTTTAATTATTAAAAAAATTGAGAAATAATTACACTAAGTTTTTTTTTTAAAAATTTCAGATAAGGATCTGAACAAGAAGTAACTTCCCCTAAATTGGTGCCAACATGCTCCCACAATTTTCTATTTTTTCCCTGTAACTCCACCCTCAGATTATTTTTAAAAAGTTAGCAACTCTCTCTTCTTTCATATCAAAAAAAAAAAAAAAAATTCTCTCTCTTCTTTGGTAATAAAAAAAGTTCTATAGTGAAAATTGCTCCCACAATTTTCTATTTTTTCCCTGTAACTGCACCCTCAGATTATTTTTAAAAAGTTAGCAACTCTCTCTTCTTTCATATCAAAAAAAAAAAAAAAAAAATGTAACTGCCCCCCCAGATTTTTTTTAAAAAGTTAGCAACTCTCTCTTTTTTCATAAAAAAAAAAAAAAAAAAAAACTTCTCTCTTCTTTGGTAATAAAAAAAGTTCTATAGTGATAATTTCATAGTTCATGTGTATGTTTTTATTTACATTCTTTGGGTATTTTTAGTGTTGTTTATATAATTCCTTTTTGAGTTGTTCATGAGTATGTTTTATTGTCATTTTTCATCTTGCTTTTCGAATTGTTTATAGAGTTTCATTTTACAATGAAGATAATTTACCAAAATGATCGTGGCAAGAAAAATTAAAGTCACATATGTAGCTAACTGGATGTCTGATTGTTGGTGAAGGAGAATGATAATATTCACAACTATATATGATCAAGGTTTTAAATTAATGTAATTTTTTTTACCAGGCAACAATAATGAATGTTAAATTAGTCACTATAATAATTGTCACATCCCGAAAGAGTACCCTAAACGTGGTCGGCGCTCAAAGACTATTGCTAGTTTCCAAGCAAACCACTTGGTCTCCTCACATTCATTCATTCAACATAACTAACCAATCAACAGAAGACTAAAGATAGCAAGTGAGTGGACAAGTCTCAATATAAATAAAAGCAAGTCAACTCAATAAGACTAGTAAGAAAGAAACTAGCCAAGATAAGTATTCAACTCAAGACACATCAAACTCTAGTCTATGAAACCTCTATCACTATTAATTGGTGTGGATGACAAACTCATGACTAAGGGTGGCATCGGGACCGGACCTGGTACCACCGGACGGGACTTTACTGGAACCGGATTGGTATCGATAATAAAAGGATGAAATTCTGCCAGAACCGGACCGGTACCAACAGTACCGGGAAAATATAACGTTACCTTACCGGTTCGGTACCCCGGACCGGATTTAATGAAATTATCTTCTTTTTTTTTTAATTTTTATACCTTTAAAAATTTTATTCTTTTAAGCTAAAACATGATACAAAATTAAGTTTATAAGTTTAAATTTTAATTATATAAATTTTTTAAAGTTTGAACTTTGAAGTTTAATTTTTAAGTTTTTAAAGTTTAAAATAATAAAATTTACAGACTTTAAAGTTTAAACTTTAAAGTTAAATTTCAAATTTTCGTTCTCAAATTTAAACATTCAAAATTTAACTTTTGACTTTAAAAGTTTAAATTTCAAAATTTTTAAAATAAAATTTTAATTTTAATTTTTTTTTTGAATGTTTGATTTTATATTTTAAAGTGAATATATATCAAAGATTTGAGAAATGAGGGCTAATATATATTAAAAAAATTATAAACTTAAAATTATAAATTCAAGATAATAATAATATAAAAAAAGGCGAATAGCTTATAAATTTATTATGTTACTAAAGAAGTTGTAATGTTGTACATATATTAGAAAAAAATCTAATTTACGCATCCACCTTTTAGGAAGGGTTCTGTTTAAATTAGCCACCTAATTTATGTAGCCTCCTTCTAGGAAGAGTTCTGTTTCAATTAGGCCTTGTTTATTACAATTTATAATATACTAATATCTTATACCATTTTGAAAATCTTTCCTAAGTTGTTCTAACATTTCTAGTGTTACATTGTCTGAAATCTCAACTTGCGCTTGTTCTTCTATGAAATTCATGTTGTCTTCATTTGATTCTGATAAAATATTAGCTACGTCGGCTTTAAATTGAGACGGCAGATTTGGATGTCCTAAATTCCTCCGCTCCGCATTTATTCAATCTCTGAATAAAATTGATATTTCAAACTGTCTGCTGCTAGTGAATGTCGAAATTCCCCAAGTTGGTATCTTGCCGCGCTAAA
>DF359158.1:0-26570 GCA_000787875.1 Solanum virginianum
ATTATATATTGTATTAAAAATAATGTAAATATACAAAGTGAGGTATAAAAAAAATTTAAAATGAATATTATTGTCATTGACCTTTTTTATCCTGGGATAAGGTATCCAGTATACCACCCAAAAGGAGGGATAACTTATCCCCCTACTATTTATTAGTTCCAAAGGATAAGTTATCTCATATTTGCCACTCAAACAATCAAATCATTTAAGTGTCACTAAATTTTTATTTCAGTAGTTATCCTTCACACCAAATGACCCCTGAATTTAACGTAAAATATGAGTTTAAAAGGGAAAATAGAAGTGAAAAGGTAGTAGTTTCTCAAAGCAAGACTGGCAGTTGGCTTGTTACTATATACACTTAGTAAAATAATTCCATGATTTCCTCTTTCATTTTATTTTTTAAATATGGGGCCATCCACAATTTTAAACATTTTCTATCGTTTTAGTATGTTGTAGCAAGTAAGAATATCGTGTTGAAGATGTGGATTGAATTTATTTACTCGTATTTATTTTCTATTGAAAGAAATGGAAGTGACTTTGTGGCAAAGCAAGACTGCAAGCTAACATATTATAATCAACTAAAACTTGTTTGTACATTTTTTAAAAACAGACGTAAAATATCTATAAAAAATAATTTAATGCTCGTTTACTTTAATATATAATTCGTAGCATGGATGAATTATAAAGAAGACAGATAATAATATTGTATATCGTATTAATTAGGATAATTGAAATGGAGTCTCACCTTTAAATTATGTGAATAAGAGTGTGTTATCAATATCTATAACTAACTTCTATATATATATATGGTTAAATCAATGTTGTTCTATATTATATGTACCTGATTAATTTTATAACATATAAGCCATTTGGCCACATATATTCCCAAGTATATTTGGGGAAGAACTAAAAAACATACTGCTTGGCAATATAATTTGTCATTAGTTGACAAACAGTTCGAATTTTGGGTTAAATTCTATTATTTAAATTTTTTTTTAAAAAAATAAAAAAAGCTACCCTAAACTTTTATTATAAAATACTTATCATTTATCAATTTCAAATCTTGATAAATTTAAGTATACGATTAATATATTGTTCTTGGTCATATTATTAATTTAGTTATTGTTGATCATCATTAGTTATATTATAAGATTATTTTTTAATAAATTATATTTATTATAAAATGATAACATAAAATTATGGATATTTTTAATAGTTATTATAATTTAGGTATAAATTATATTTTTTTCTAAAAACGCTAGTCTACCAAAATATAGACCAATGTAAAGAAATCACACAATCTTTTACCTTCTATTTCTTTTTTATCTTACTCGCACTGTTGATTTTTTTGTCTCCCGTATTAAAAATAAACGTCCAACAATATTCGTTCAATTTAATATAAAACTAAAAGATAATTTTATATTTAGTTATTGCTATTACTACTTTTAAAACTATGTCAAGTCAATAATTCAATTTTACTTGACCCCTATTGACTTGGCACATAGATTAAAAAGTAGTAAATGATGGGATAATTTTATCAAATTACCCTTTGAATATAATAAATATGATGTATTGAAAAAGGTAATAAGGAAATGATTACAATTAAATAAGGGTAAATGAGGAACCGATTGTAAAATTATCTCTTGATTTCTAGACAAGTATTATTGAATATCTCAAAATAGTATAGGGTCCAATTAAAATTGGACGGAGGGAGTAACTTATAACTATGATTGGATAGAAGAGTATCTTTTCATCAATTCTTTCTTCTTTATTGACCTTCAATAGCATTAAGTAACTTGTCTATAAGAAGAAAAACACATATACATCTATTCTGACACCCCCAACCCCAAAGGGAGGAAAAAAAGAAAACCAAAATGTGTCTAAAGACAAAAAATAGTCCATTTTTCCTTGTAATGTTGTTTAGCTTTGTTTTGTTTTCTCCATGTAATGGTAAGCATTGCAAATTTCCAAAAATTAATGAAGAGCGTAGGAAAGTGCGAGGGATGTTTGTGTTTGGAAGCTCATTAGTTGATAATGGGAACAACAATTTTCTAGTAAACTCATTGGCTAAGGCAAATTACTCACCATATGGAGTAGATTTCCCTTTATTAGGACCTTCTGGAAGATTCACTAATGGCAAGAATGTGATTGACCTTCTTGGTGACCATCTAAAACTTCCAAATTATATTCCTAATTTCAATGATCCTTCAACTAAAGCAAACAAAATTATTCATGGTGTCAACTTTGCTTCTGGTGGTTCTGGCATTCTTCATGACACTGGTGCTATTGCTGTAAGTTCTTTCTTTTCCATCTCAAATATTATTTCTTCTCTCCCAAAATAAAGTCTCAATTTACCCAAAATAAGTGTCATCGTCCGATTTGAGACTCAACACAAAAAATAGTAAATCTTTCCGGTTTAGTTCATATGAATCATTTTTGAGTCCTCCCAAGAAAACATATTTCTATATTTAATAATAATTTAACTTTAAGACATCTATTTTACCCTCAATGAGATGATTTACAGTTACATAAACTTATTTTAGATCATATATTTTATTTTTTTCTTAAATTTTATATTAAGTCAAATTAATTCATATTAAATGAGACGAAAAGAAAGAGTATGTTTCTTGAACTATATCATACTCCCATCTTTTTACAGTATGAAATTTTCAAGAGGCATTTGTTTAGTAAACTACACATTTGATTTCTTAAAGAACATGATTTATGCTAAATTGACACTTATTTTGAGACAGATAAAAAAATCATTTTTTGGTAAATCGAATATTTGATGTTTTAGAGAAAAGGAAAGCACTTCTATTTATTACTCCCTCCTTGTATATTATTTGTCCATTTTAAATGTCCCTTAAGAAATCAAAAATAAAAAGTATACTTTTACTATTTCATCCTTTTAACTCTTACAATAAACTTAACATTATCCATTAATATCAAGATTATTATTTTTTCTGTTCATTTTGAGTTGTCAAATTTTGAATAATTTTTAAATCTTAAAAGTTTCATTTATAAATTTATAATTAAAATTTAAACTATCAATATTTGAACGGTATCATATAAATTGGGATGAAGAAAATATTAATAATGTAAATTTATTTTCTGTATTTACTAGTGCACTGTACGTGCCTAGCTACTAGCTGTCCCTTTATTAATGAAGGGAAAGTTTACCGGAAAACTAAAAAACAATGGTTGACAAAAACAAACAACCAACTTGTTTCTACCTTTTAACTTTCTCTTTTGTTTTCTATTAATAGATGGATTTTTAGAATTTTCCCTAATATACTAGCAACTTAAAATAATTTAAGTGATACTCACTCCATTTATGTCTACTTGTCTCTTATTAATTTAACATATAAATAGTAATTGATAGGAATAACTTTACCAAATCATTCTTTGAATATAATGTCTTGAAAAATACAATAGGGAAATGACTATAATTAATGATAAGGGTAAATTAGAAACTATGTGTAAAATTATTTCTTGATTTCATAAACTAAACAAATATTGTTGGACATTCCAAAATAGTATAAGAGACAAGTAAAGATGCACGGAGGGAGTATAATATAAACAATAATTAAAAGAATAACCCCAATTACTACTTTTTTCCCTTTTGTGGGGGCTTGAAACATTTTGCAGGGGCTTGGTCATATTTCATTGAGAAAATTGAAAAATATAGTTTTTTTTAAGAGTAAAAAATAAACCTAAAAATTGTGTTCGGTCATAAATATAAATTAGAGTTATTTTTAAATTTTTGTGACTAATATGGAATGAAAATAACTTTTTGGTGTTTTTAAAATTTTTGAAAATTTTATACTTCAATATGAAATTGAATTACAGAATTTTATGATCAAACGTGTTTGAATTCTGCCCCAAATAAATGTAATAAATGTAAAACAGGGAAAATTCAATGACCAAGGCCACCTTTCATCTAATACAACCTCATATGTGGAAGAAAAATCTTTTCTTTCTTAAATGTTGTCAAATTCTGAGGCTGTAATAATTGGGTAGAATGTGACTAAGAGAGGTTTGCCTCACCAAAAATGAATTATCCTTCTTGACTTCAATGAACGCACAAGAAAAGCCAACTAACATTACTCCTCAGGACCCAAAAAAAAAAAAAAACATCACTGCTCTATCCCAATAAATTAAATGAATTCCTAATTTAAACTTGGATACATATTTCTGATTTTCTAAAATAAAACAATACTACATATTAAAGATTTTATAATAAAAAAGAGCTCAATAGAGTCGCGGATGTTCTAGCCTAGCTAAAATACGAACAAGAAAGCAACTTCAAGAAAATATGATAGGTAACGACGTAATCCATCTTCAGATGAGAAGTTTTACATTGGCAAAACATAAAAAAAAAATATTGGGTATATAAGTAAATAAGTCTTACTTATTAGTGATGTGTTTCAAAGTTATGCGGGCCTAGGGCCAAAGCGGACGGTATTGAGTAATTACATAATACTCCCCCGTTTAAAAAAGAATGTCCCTCTTTCTTTTTAATTTTGTTTAAAAAAGAGTAATTCTCTTTCATCAATATTTTAATTTTATCTTTTCATGTGACATGTTTTAAGACTACAAAATTAAAAGATATTTTGATATATTTGTCATAACTTTAATCTAGAATCATAAAATTTAAAAATTTTTTTTTCTTAAATTTTAAATCAAATCAAATCAGATCATTTTTTTAAACGAAGTATTATTAATAGTTGGTTCCGTTTTTGGTTACAAATAAGATAGATTAGACATGTTAGGAATTACTTTTACTAGAAATATCTCCCTAAATATAATTATGAGTAGAAATTGTTTCGAAAATGACCCTGTTTAATGTTAGAATATTATTATAGTTCCTAACCCAAAAAAGAAAAGAAAAGATTGTACTAAAATAAGGAGTACTTAATTCTTAAATAATATTAATATCACAATATTATCACCAAAAGTTATGGTGGAATGATAAATACTAGTCAATTATTAACAACATGTCTCGAGTTTTGTTAAAAAACGTTTTATAGTATCATATAAAATGAGGTGAATCCTAATATATATTTTCTCAGGGGGAAGTGATTAGTTTGAATGAACAAATCAGAAATTTTGAGACTGTGACATTGCCAGAGTTGGAGGAGCAGCTACATTGCAATAGCAAAAAATCATTGAAGAGGTATTTGTTTGTGGTGGGAAGTGGAGGAAATGACTATTCACTCAACTACTTCTTGGGTTTAGCTGGCAATATTACTATTCAAGACTTCACTGCTAATTTGATCATGACACTTTCTCACCAACTCAAGGTTAGCATTTATTCCATGCATTCAATTTTTATTTTATTTTTTTAGCTCTCTCCTCGCGGGTTCACATATTCAGGTATTGTCTATCCTAGGGCTAGCCAGTTCGCACCTTCATCCCTCCTCACATTGTAGCGGGTATCGAACCCAGCACCTCAGGCTCCTTTACACCCTCTAAGAGGAGTCGCCTATCACCAATTGAGCTGCAACGTGAGGCGACTCCTCTTAGAGGAAGATTGGGTTCGATACCCCATAGCGCTGCAGTGTGAATAGGGATGAAAGTGCGAACTGGCTGGCCCTGGCATAGACCATACCTGAGAATGTGAGGGGTCATCACAAAAAGTTTGACTATTCACAAACAAATCAATGAAATTTACAATTATAATTTAGTATTTTATCCAAAGGGATTCGAATGACCTCTCGAGCCCCCAACTGCACCCCCATTCTCTAATAAGTTATATGTTAAAATAACACTTGATCACATCTAAATAATTAAACATATGATATGTGGTGGTGCATGATTTTATTAATTAGTGTGACAAATGGAAGTACTTAAATAAACATCATGTTTTCCTAAATTAATATTATTGCAGAGGTTGTATGATATGGGAGCTAGGAAATTTGTGGTGATGGCATTATATCCCAATGGTTGCAGCCCAATGGCCAGGGCTAGAAATCCCAATACCACAGGCTGCATACAAATTTTGAATAATGCTGCACTTCTCTTCAACACTAACTTGATGAGTTTGGTTGATTCCCTAAGCCTTCAAATGCCTCATTCTAAACTAGTCTATGTCAATGCTTACAAGATCATTATGGATATCTTACAAAGTCCTACTCCTAAAGGTCAGCAATTTCACTCCCTTTCTCACTATTTTCTAGATTACATTTCAAGCTTTTGGACACCATAAAAGTTTAAGAGGAAAAGGAAACAATTTTGAAATTCTATGATATGAGTAGTATCTCAATTTATGTGATGCACTTTTGCAAGCACTCAATTTAAGAAAGATAAAAGAATTTTTAAACAACTTATGATGTAAAACAAGAGAACTGAGTGCTTTTTTTACTTGATCCTGTTGACTTGATTTTCCTCTTGAAAAATTATTTGTTAGTGCTTCACTAAATTATCTTTATCAATTATATTTTGAAAATCTAAGTTTGACAACTAGTATTTTATGTAGTTACTTAATGTTAAATGTTATTGAAAAAAAATATCTTGATTTAATAGAATGGACAAGTAAAAAAGAAAAATCTTAGTGTAAAAGGGCCAGGTTAAAAGGAGTTGTGAAGTCAGAAATTATATTAAGGGTATTCAAGATTTAATATATATATATATATGCGAAACATAATTTTTGATCGATATAATTCGTACAATCTTCATATACATAGCATACTTTTTCGACAAAGGATGTTTGATTAGCCACCCTCGACTTATGTGGCTACGCCACTGGTTAAAAGGACAAAGGAAGTATTGAAGAGGGTGTTTGGATATGTCCATTTTTATATGCTTTTGACTTTTCAATAACTTTTTAAATTTTTAGAGATGTTTGGCAAAGACGCAAGGTGCTTAAAAATATTTTACTTTAGCTTAAAAGGTAATACAAACAAAAAAAACCAAAAATAAAAAATAGATAGCTATCTTTTTTTCTTTGGTTTCCCAAAGTATCTCCCAGCCCGACAGGTCAAGGATTAATCCTCTGCGGATCTGAGCTCCATTTAAGAGTTTATCATTGGTCAATTAGTTGTTGCATGCACAAGGCGAGGATCGAACTCCCAACACTTGCTTAAGCGACCCAGTGAGCTAACCATTAGGCCAACCAAGCTTGGTTAAATAGATAGCTATCTATTTTTGGCTTTTAAGTGACTTAAAAAAACATATTCAAACACACACTAATTGTCATAAATTATATCATTAAGGGTAGAATAAAAAGTATAAAATTAAATTATTTTCATACATAGATATATATCACATAAATTGAGGGAAAGAGGTTTGTTTTATTTGTTGTTGCATTTGTACAAATAGTAGATTCATAATTTTTCCATATGTGTACTCTACACAACAAATGACTTGTAAAGGGTTGTACTATGTCCTCTCATTTAGGCTATTATAAGATATTTTGATCCCCATTTCACATAGACACCATTTTTCACAAATAAATCAAAGATGTACAAGTCAAATTGTGACATGGTTTTGTTTTATTGTTTATTGACTCTCTCTCTATATGTATATATATAGGTTTTAGTGATACCAAGAACCCATGTTGTGAAGTGGCAACAATACAAGAAGGTGGAACAGGAACTTTATGCAAAAAAGATGGAAGTGTTTGTTCAGGGAGGAATGCCAATGTCTATTTTGATGGGTTGCATCCAACTGAAGCAGTAAACATTGTGCTTGCTGACAAGGCTTTTTCTTCCAATCTCATAGATGAAGTTTACCCTACAAATGTTAACTTCCTATCAAAAGTTTAACACACTAATGGTTCAGTACAGACATTACACGTATATCTCGAGCCATGAATAATGTATATGTATCTCAAGTTATGAAGTATATAATATTATTTAAATTAATAAATGAGTTAGCAATCGTACATGAGAAATAAACTACAAAATTTTTATATGAATAACCAAGTAAAAAAACAAGGCTTGTTAGTTATCAAGTAAATCAGTTAGCCTTCAATATTTATTGATAGATTCACTATTAGAGATAAAATATACATTTGGTATTTGTTTTACAACTAAAACTGGTTAAAGGGAAATCAAAATGAACATGATTATTATGATACTCCATCACTATATGATATACGTCACTTTGATATCATAGCTGATTGAAAATTTTCATTTAAGAATGAACAAATGCTCTGTGATATCTTGACAATATATGATATATATCACATGTGTATCATATATGATTGAAGGGTGCTTTATTTTTAAGAAATAACCAAGTTATGTGATATCTTGACAATATATGATATATATCACATGTGTATCATATATGATTGAAGGGTGCTTTATTTTTAAGAAATAACCAAGTTATTTATGATCCCTTATTAATATATGATATATGATATGTACCGTGTGAACATCATAAAGCTTTGAATAGTACTTTTGTTGAATGAATAACTTTGATATTTAAGATACTTTGTCAGTATATAATATATACCAAATTAATATTATAGATAATCAAGGGATTTTCTTAAAGGAATAAACTATAGTTCTCTATGTTACTCTCGTCTGTCAGTTTATGTTATACTATGTAGATATCATAAAGGATTGGGTAATATTTCAAAGGAACAGTTCAATCTTATACGATAAACTGTTAGTATATTATATATAACTTGTGGGTATCATAATATACGATATTGATTTTTTGAGACCTCAATTATAAGTTCTATTAATATGTTGTAGAATCATCAGGTCATATTTTACTCGGTCGTATTTTATTGAAATTGATATAATACCCATGCTTCAATAATTACTCCTTTAATTTGGTTTGTTGTACGCCTAAATAAGTTTTTTTTTGACACATAAAAAATATTTAAAATATATTGTATTAGCTATCTTTTTATATTAATATAGAAAAAAATAACAAAAATATAATAGTCAAAAAATGTTTAGAATTAGATTATGAAAAAGGGAAGAAAATAAAGAAATTCTTTTGATAAAAATGGAATTAGAGAAGGAGAAAAAAAATGGATGAAAATCATAAGCTTTTTTCTTGGAAAAAAAGAAAAGAAATTAAAGGTAAAAATAATTAATGAAATTAAAAAAATAAAATTTTAAAAACTTGCTCATTCGTTCATAATAAAGCACTCCTCAATTATATATGATATTTACATGGTATATAGCACAATATTGTAGTAAGTATATCACATTGAACTGTTTCATCAAATTCAATTAAAAATTGTATTTCAACATTTCACCTTTAAAGATACATTTAATCACATCTTAGCTTGAATATTATGCTATATACCATGTAAATAGAATATATGTTAGATACATTTAAGCACATCTTAGCTTGAATATTATACGTCATATACTTTGTGAATAGAATATGAGAATCATAAGTAACTGGTAAAGTTCTCATATGATCACAATTAGGTTATAGGTTTGAGCTATGAAAATAATCTTTTATAAAAATATAGAATAATATTGTATTTTTTTTAAGCATGGTACATTGAACTATTTTTTTTTTAACAAAAAATATAATTAAACATATTTTCATCTTCAATTTTAATTGTATAAGTTTAAAATAAAGTGAAAGATTTAGAATATATGATTAGTATGCTGATTTTTTTAACTCACCAAATAAGATGTACATTGTATCGTTGACTATATAATATGTGAGATTCACCTTAATATGTAAATTACTTGATATGCGTGTGTATTCTTCGTCTCAAATTAGTAATACACACCTTAATACACAATAACTATATAACTAATGCATTAATTATACGTGACATGAAAAGTCCACCAAATAAGGTACCATTACATAATTGGTCTCCCCTCCATTTGATAATTATGTTTGCACTATCAAATGTAAACCTTGAATTGGGATTAGAATCAAACGATTTACGCTGAAATATTTCTCAAAAATAAATTTTTAATTTTATTTTGAAAATTTAAATTCTTTTAGGGGAAAGGATATCGTGGTAAGGGTGGAGTAAGAAAAAAATTATTATAATTTAAGGTTAGAGAAGAAAGTTTTCGAAAATATTATTCTTAGTTTTTGGAAGAAAGTCATTGGAGGAAAATAAGTTGATTTGGAAAACCCTTTCCAAAACATTTAAGTCAATCAAACATGAAAAAATTAAAAAACATTTTTCTCCATACCAAACACACTATAAGAAATGTTTTATTGTGAAATTTAAGAAAATGATTTACTTTTAAAATAAAAAATTATAATTGTCTTTAGCCATAAATATGATTTGAAGTTATTTTTAATTTGTTATGAGCAATTTGACATGAAAAAAGTGATTTTTTTTTAATTGTTTTCAAGTTCTTCAAAATTTTGGAATTCAACTTCAAGTTGAAATTCAGAATTAGAATACTAAATGTGTCTACAAATTACAGAGTTTAACTTTGTAAAAAAGTAAAAATAGTTCATGGTCAAATAATATTCGGTAAATTACTAATAAAAACCTCGAAATGACAAAATTACCCTCAATTTGACATTTAATACCAAGAAGCACACAAGAGGTTCTTGATTATTCCTTTTTTTTTTTTTAATATATTATATAGATTATATAGATCATATAGATAGTAAAGAAAAATTAATAGTATTGCTAAACCTAAGGAGCAAAGGAAAAACCCTAGAAGCTCACTTTCTCCTGAATATCAAAGTCGATCGAATCGCCTCCAACAATGTCTGCTATGATGGTAAGCTCGTAATCATATAGTCGAAACGATACGCAAATCTCAGTAGGGCTGTGTAGATTTCTCACAATGTGTAATAAAGTGAACTGGAAGTTGTGGAGTATGGAAGCAGAGTATAACTGCAGTTTCATGGAAATGGGTGCTGGTTTAGTGTGTGTAAACAAACATACATACATGTAAGGAAGGCAGTGGTGGATGTCGCTGCTGAGGTTGCCAACCATGTAAATCCAACCATGGTTGTAAATAGTAGTAATGCTTTTTTAACTGTGAACTTCAGCAAAAAGCCAACTTTTTTCACTGAGACAACTGAAATTGCAATTGTTTGTATAGTTTGTTTAAAGTAAATTCAGGTTAATGATGGCTGATGTGATAAATTCTAGACAGTTTTGAATATGAAGACTTTAGGATCCACATTTTTTGTTGGAGGTTTTTTATAGTGTTACTAATGTGTCTTAAAAGACAATTTTTTTATCACTATTGGAGTGATATGGGTCCAGGTAGAACGTAATGAACATAGAGAATTGTATAGCCAACTCCAACTAATTTGGAAATGAGGTACAGTTGATTGCTTGATTTGTTTGCTATGCCTATGTGGTGTAATGGTGTATTTTGTCTGGCTATTGTTGCTTCCTTTTTATTTTTTCCCTTGATCATTTTCTGATCTGGTGTTGTGTTTTTTAAAACAACAGCAACCTCAGATCATATTGCTGAAGGAAGGGACAGACACGTCCCAAGGTAAGGCACAGTTGGTGAGCAATATAAATGCGTGTATGGCTGTGGCTGATGTGGTGCGTACCACCCTTGGCCCTAGGGGTATGGACAAGCTGATCCATGACGATAAAGGAAACACGACTATTTCAAATGATGGTGCCACTATAATGAAGCTTCTAGACATAATTCATCCTGCAGCTAAAATACTTGTTGACATCGCCAAGTCCCAAGACTCTGAGGTATGCGGTACTTTTACTGCCTCAGCTTTATGATATTTGTTGCTATAACATCAGTTGAAAAGTTTAATGCTGCAAAGTCGATTTCCGTGCTTTTACTTCAAAGGTACATGAGATACGGCTGATAAGTTGGTAAATATATGCAGTCGAGAACTTATGAGCTTGGGAAGTTTCATGCTTGTCCCTTAAACCCCTTTTTCACTACTAGTGCCTTGTTTTCACTGTGTGCAGGTTGGTGATGGAACCACTACTGTTGTTCTGCTTGCAGGAGAATTTTTAAAGGAAGCCAAGCCCTTTGTTGAAGAGGGCGTCCACCCACAAAATCTTATTCGTAGTTATAGAACCGCTTCTAATATGGTAGATTTTTCCTCCTTCTGGTTGCTTGTTCCTCTTTGTCTTACCCCTTTTGGCTATATTCACTGCCCCAGTACTTTGTCATCATAGTTTATTGAGTAATTTCATATTAATTATGTAGGCAATCGAGAAGGTAAAAGAATTGGCTGTTAGCATCGAGGGAAAAAGTTTGGAAGAAAAGAAAAGTTTGCTTGCGAAGTGTGCTGCTACAACTCTGTCATCAAAGCTTATTGGAGGGGAAAAGGAATTCTTTGCATCCATGGTTGTGGATGCTGTTCTTGCAATCGGAACTGATGATAGGCTGAACATGATTGGAATTAAGAAGGTATACAATCTTGCAACTGAAATTTTTGTTTGTGTATTATGAGGCTGTGGTTGGTTAATTATGGACTTTGTGGTGTTGGCCTTTCGGTTCTTTTGTTCTGTGAAAGAGTTAACTGGTACTTTCATGAAGTATGAGTACATAGAACATTTTTAGAGTTTATATTGAAATGAGTATCAGTCTGTCCCCATTTTTTTGAATCTATAAGCTAAGAATTTATAGGAATATTTTGGTGCAGCTCCTTTTCTTATCAAAGTACTGTTTCCATGCTCTTGTAGCTTTACAATACTTTCTATAACAGGTTATCTGATTATCATCAGATCAAGAAACCAAGAAGATTTCTGTTAAAAAAAGTTTGTCTCTCTGAGGTCCTTTGACCTGTTAGGCCTTGATTTAGGGTCCTGTGCCCCCCCTTTTTTCTCCGTGCCTGATGGGTTACTACTTGATTTTTTACTTCATTTAACTTGCTGATAAAAATGTGTAACATACTAGTTAGCCCTTTTGGGTGCTCTCTGTTAATAACATTAAAACATTGGCATGGCTGAGTTGAGGTGTTACTTCTAAACATTCATTATAAAGGGAGGGCTTACAACTCTTCAGTCTCCCTAGAAATAAAAAGAAACCTAATATAAAGGAAAAAGTACTGCTAGTAATGGCTCGTTTGAGGCATATTTAAATACTGAAGGTCAGTTAAAATCAAAACCATGGTATGTGTTTGACCTTGCTTAGGTGTCAACTTTTGTGTAGGTACTGAGGTGTTTAAGGCTTGAGTATCTTCGCCCATCGGCCTATGAGCTCAGTCTTTAAGAGAGTATTACTTGAGATCACATATAGTTGGTAAACTGACTAAATTAATTGGTTAAAAGTTCTATGAACGAATATTTAGTGACTAAGAACAAGAAATAAAATATTGAAATTGTTTTCTTTAGCTGATTGACATGGTTTTTACTAAATATAGTTCACTTAATTATAGTTGTTATTTTTCGTGTGTGTGTGTGTATATATATCCTTTATTCATTAAGGCTCATGTTTGAATTTCTCTGTACACTTCAAACCCCCCATAATAGAGTTTGCGTTTTTGCATTTGTCACTTTTGACCTCTATGTATAGAGGATGTAAGATATGCAGTATAATACAAATATGGTTGTACCCCAAAGTGCATTAGTGGATATCAGCATACTGGAGGATCAACCAAGAGGATATCATTGAGTCTAACTTATTTAGCTACAACAACAACATACCCAGTGGAATCCCTTAAGTGGGGTCTGGGGAGGGTATAATGTACGCAAACCTTACCACTACCTCATAGAGATAGAGAGATTATTTTCGGAAGACCCTTGTCTAAAAAATCAACCCTCAGGGGTTGGCTTGGTGGCAATTGACTTGAGCCTTGGGGTTTGCTCCCTTTCAAGGTCTAAACAATTTCTGAGGGCCATCAGACTGATAAAACCTGAATTAACGATGGTGCACTTGCAGAAAACTCCTTGCTAAGAGCCTGTGCACCCCCGGGATTAGTCGGGGCCCTAAGAGACTCAAACACTCGATGCAAATCAAAAAATAAAAAAATAAAAAAAATCAAGCCCCATAAGCTGAAGATACTAGATATGAAAAAAGGGAAAAAAAAAGAAAACAGCTAATAATGAAAGCAAATGATAGTATGTAAATATGATAACAGTAACAAATATAAGACGAATAATGACAACACAGGATATAAAGACATGGCTATTCCTACTAACCTACTATATCACAAGACTATACATCAACCTTCCCCTACTAGTCTATTAGCCTTCTACCCCAATACGCTCCCTCCACTCCTTTCTATCTAAGGTCATGTTCTCGGTGAGATGAAGTCTCGCCGTATCATGTCTGGTCACCTTCCCAATACTTCTTCGGTCTACCTCTACTCGTCGTGTAACCCCTAAATCCAACCTCTCGCACCTCCTAACGGGATCATCGGTACTTCTTCTCTGCGTTAGAGACTACAGAAAATTTTACTATTGGTTCTACAAGCTTGTCTAATATTTTCTGACCTTTGCTTTTGCACCGTTTTGTATGTGTAGGTCCCTGGAGGTACTATGCGGGATTCCTTCCTTGTAAATGGTGTTGCCTTTAAGAAGACATTTTCCTATGCTGGTTTTGAACAGCAGCCAAAGAAGTTTGTAAACCCCAAGATACTTTTACTGAACATAGAGTTGGAGCTAAAATCAGAAAAAGAAAATGCAGAGATAAGGTACATACAGCTGATTTTATTTGAGAATACTCTGTAATTTCTCCAATTTAATAGTTTTTTTTTTCACAAGTTGCACTGTTCTGAAGGTGCTTACTCCACCTAATCATCTTTTGTATAGGCTCTCAGATCCAGCACAATATCAGTCAATTGTTGATGCAGAGTGGAATATCATTTATGACAAGTTGGATAAATGTGTAAAGAGTGGTGCCAAAGTTGTTTTGTCTCGACTCGCCATTGGTGATCTGGCCACACAGGTCGCTTACAAACTTGCTTTATGGTCCATTGCTTTGATTCATGTTCATATCTTCACATGGATTCTTCAGAGAATTAGAATTTAGAGAGATAGTAAGTAGGTACTGAAAGTTGTAGCCTTATCTTATGGGAGATTGTCATGCCGGTTTTTCTTGTGTTATAGTAGTTTATTCCGACATATCAAAATGTTTTAAAGTGTCATAATGCATAGTGAACTAATATTTTTGAGCATGTGCCTCCCTCTTCATTCTCCCCTTTTTTTTTGGAACTCATGTTTCCTCTTTCACCCTCTTAATTTGTTGGAGAGGGAGGTGTCAGTAATTTGACAACAAACTAGATGATCTTATTGACATAGTTTCTGTTAGGGAAAGTAGAAACTATAGTCTCCCCATCTGGTTTACCTTATTTTATCACAAAGAAATTGTAGTCACTCCATTCAGTGCCTTCTGTTTAATTGGTAAAATACACTGGTGAAATTTTGATGAAAAAAGAGTTTTGTCTTGGTGTGTAATTACTGAACTCCATTAAATTTTTGACGTTGCTTATTCTTCTGCTGGCTGCTGCAAAGAGACGTAGAAGTACAGCTATGGAGCTGTTGCTTAAATGTACTTTGGGTTTTACTGCCATCATCTTAAGGCCACATTTCTGCTAGAATCTTTTTATTGACTTTTCTGGGCTTTAGGAGATTATTCTGAAGATTATGACTGATATTCTTTATGTCTTTTATGTGCCCAGTATTTTGCAGACCGAGATATATTTTGTGCTGGTCGTGTCTCTGAAGAGGATCTGCAGCGGGTAGCGGCTGCCGCTGGGGGAACAGTGCAGACAACTGTGAACAATGTTATTGATGAGGTTTGGTCCTTTTCCCTGTTATCCATAAGCTTACCAGGACAGCTGTACAAATCCATAACATGGTTAAATTATAGTATTAGATTTTGCTGGATAACTTCTACTTTAACCAACTGGATTATTGTCTAGGTTCTTGGCTCTTGTGAGATTTTTGAGGAGAAGCAAGTTGGAAATGAAAGATTCAATATATTTAGTGGATGTCCCTCGGGCAAGACTGCCACTATTGTCCTTCGTGGTGGAGCAGATCAGGTTTTTGATCACTTCAATTGTGCGTACAACTATTCTTCGATTCTTTGGTCCTAATTTTCCTTTTTCAATGGTCTATATAGTTCATCGAGGAAGCTGAGAGAAGCTTGCATGATGCTATCATGATTGTTAGACGGGCTGTGAAAAACTCTACAGTTGTTCCTGGAGGTGGTGCTATAGATGTAAGCACATTCTACAACCTCCAGAGAAGATTTCTTTATGATAACAGTTGTACCTTATTGGTTGATAAAACACTTGGATGCAGATGGAAATAAGCCGTTTCTTGAGGCACCATGCTCGAACAATTCAAGGGAAATCTCAGCTCTTTATAAACTCTTATGCAAAAGCTCTTGAGGTAGCGATTCTTCCTTCATTTTGCTTTAACAGAGATTTTGTTGCTATTTTTCTAGAAGTATCTCAATGTGTGCTGATGTTGTCATGTGTGGTATTTATATGTGCTATTTGAATGTACTGGTAGTGTATTGAATTTTTGCTCTCTTATGTACTCCACTGTCGTGTTAAGTTACCAACATGGCAACATCAGTTGCCAGCTTTGTCAAGTTACCTTGGAGAACTGGAGAAATAGATGCACCACCAATATCATAAAAAAAGGGGAGAAATAGCTGCTGGTGGTCATTTTTGTCAGAAAGATATGCAAGGTTAGACTGGTATATGCTAGAGACTCTGACGATAAGAAATAGATGTTGGTTGTCCTCTCAGTCAGAAATAAATTATAGGATTGATTTTCACACCGACAATGTGGTGTGGTAGATGTTGCCTTTTTACTGTGGTCCAAGAGTGAGGGTAATTAATAAGTTAGTGCCCACTGGATGTAGAGAGCAGCTGAGGATGTACTTAGCAAGGGTTATTGTATTATCCATCCTTACCACTTTATTTTCTCTTGAGATATTTTTCCATTTTTTAAAAGAACGTTAGCAGCACAAAAGGTGTGCTGAAAGCCCCATCTCTTGGAGGGCTTATGATTGGTGCTTTCCCTTTTATCAACTAATCACTTCGGTGTACCACACTAGCCTACTTTGATCAGCGGTTGTGTTCTAGACCTCCTTGCAATTGTCTAATTTAATAATCGGTTTTGTATGGATCTGCTTTTGATGAAGTTGTCTTTGTTGGTCAAATGTATGTGTTTACCAAGGAATTGATTTGTTTAATTCCTAAAAAACCTTATTGTAAAAAGTCTTTTTAAGCTATTGCTATTGCTCCTCTCATGTGTTAAGGGATTTGTCTGTGTTATCATTCTTAGTTGGCTAGGGCTGCAGATGCTAGTAGGTCTATGAGATAGTCCTCCGTGTTCTTTTTTCTGGGGAATTTCTTGGTATTGCAGGTTTTATGGAACTTAGTCATTGTAGGATTTCTCTTATTCCTTATAGAACATATGTGCAGTTCTGTGATACCTTACTATTTCAGTTCTGTCATAATGCAGATTATTCCCCGTCAGCTATGTGACAATGCTGGTTTTGATGCAACTGATGTGCTGAACAAGCTAAGACAAAAACACGCTCTTCCATCTGGTATGCCTACCATTTCCCTTTGGAGGATACATAATAATAACAGTAACTTATTGTTTTTTTTTTTAAAATGATACTAATGAGAGCAGTATAACTTTTTAGGTTTTCAAGTTTTCTAGCCACTTTATGAGGGAGTTAGTTTTTCCTGGGATGGCTTTCTGCAAAACTTTGGGGTTCTTTCTATTGAATTCCCTTAATAATGGTCCTCCCTCTGTTCCTATTTCTATGTAAGGGTTTGGAGTTTGAGGGTCGAAGAACTTAATTTTGACTATCGGTGTATGATTTTTCACATATTTTAAAATAAACTTTGCATATTTGAAAAGCACATGGAAAGTACTGGAAGTCATCCATATCCTAGTTAATGATTCAAAATATTTTTAAAAAGTTTGAGAAAATTATAATCAAAGAAAACATTGTTCCACTCCTTATGTAGTGACATGACATTTAAAATAGGACAGGAGGGAGTATTAAAAGAAAAGTAAAAATAAATAAAAAGAAATGTCATGCTCCTTAATGGTTAACACTATCCTGGGCAGGTGAGGGTGCACCTTATGGAGTCGACATTAATACTGGTGGCATTGCCGATTCATTTGCCAACTTCGTTTGGGAGCCAGCAGTTGTTAAGGTATATTTATATCCACTGTTCTTTTTCTATTTGATAAATTTAGTTTAGCTTGTTCGTAATCAAACACCCATCTTTTCTCACTTGTTTTCTCCTAAAGCGTCAATTTTTCGCAAAGTTATTCTTGGTTCCTAAAAAGCATTACAATGATTATACTTTGTCCAGATAAATGCGATTAATGCAGCCACTGAAGCAGCATGCCTGATTCTGAGTGTGGATGAGACAGTGAAGAATCCTAAGGTAATTTCTTCTTTGTGAAACCTCAATTTCTCCCCAATTTGTCTACCATTATGGACATAATAGATGGTGCAAATTGGTTTTGTGAGTCACCCTTTGTTTTGCTTTTCAAGTCTTCAAGATACTCACAAGTTACTTTAAAATGTTTCGCCAAAAATAATTTTTGAAATAGGTGGGAATGGGAAATAAGGGGGATATAGAGAGAACTGAGATTAGCTCGTAGTGTACATGCAGAAAACTAGTGGTGTGATTTTCACTTCTCAGGGTGCTTTTGCTGGATGTTAGAATGTTGAAGAGTTAGTTTTAGAATGTTATTGTCGTATGAAGTTAGTCCCTTTGCTCAGTATTGCAGTCTGAGTTGGATGAAGAGACCGTAATGTTCAAAGTTTTTGCGAGTTCTCCTATATCTCTCACCTTCTTTTGATAGCTGAGAAATCCCTGAGGGCAAGTTGGTACACTTTCAAAAACTCGGGCGGATAATATGCCCATTCCTCTATGGTTCTTTCTTAAACAGTAGGCTTTTGTTTGTAGCAGGGTTTGAACTCGTGACATGCACTTCACCGCCACTTATCACACACTGCTCTTATGACTAGACCATAGCTGTGTGGGCTTCCTTTGTCTCACAATTTTCTTCCCTTTAGAACAATAGCTAAGGCCCCAAAAAGGGTTGGTCTCTTTGAGGATGCTATCGCCTCCTGTGGAACTGAAAGGGATAACTTACAGTACTTCTGCTGTGTTGCAAGAGTTTCTGAATTTAGAAAAGTCAAATTAGTTTAAGCTAATCTTCTTCAAGCTGACCATGTGTATCTTCTATTTGGTGAAGTTTTTGTTAGATTCTTTAGGTTTGCGCATCTGGTTTCCTTTTTGCTTGTTTTGGATGTGTTCATCGCACTTGTCAGCATCCTTACTATGCTTGAAATAATTCCCATTTCCTTCCAAATTGCAGTCTGAAAGTGCACAAGGAGATGCTGCTGCAAGTGCCATGGGTGGTGGTCGAGGGCGTGGACGTGGTCGTGGAATGAGGCGGCGATAGATTTCACAAGTTCTTTGCAGATTTTGTTATGATTTTCACTTGGTGTTTGATTTTTTGCATTGTTCCCTCCCCTTGTAGTTCAGGTTGTCTCCCTCTTAACCATTTTGGCAACATCCAGTGAACTATTATCTTTGTTGCTGTCAGTTTTGAAATGTACGAAGCCTGCCGTTGGATATATAATATTCTCTGTGGATTGTCACGACATAAAACTTCTAAACCAACAGCAGTTCAAAGTCTCCAAATATATTGGTTAAATATAAATATTTTGATATATATACATATCTATATCATGTAAATTTTGGCCACAAACTCGGCAAATACAAAATCATACACATGTTCATGGCTTTCTGAACTTTATAAAACCTAGGAGCAGAAATCAATTGTTTTGACAAGAAAGAATTTTATCGACACAAAAGCACAATGAAGCTTGTGCTGGATTTACGTACGTACATGAGCAGAACTTGATCATATGCCGACTAAACCGAAACTGATTCCAGTCGTTTACTAATATTTTGTATAAGCTGGTTTGCACTCACCACTGCATTTACAGGAAAGTAGAATAAAATATATCAAATTCTCTTTGTAAGAAAAATTGTGTCCAAAACTTCCTGACCAACAGTTACAAATGTCTCTTTTTCTCACTATTGTCGAACTCCGGTCTCTTGGTAGAAGGCGGAGGATCTTTCCATCACTTGTCTTAAAAATAGCAAACTTAATGCCTACAAGAGCCTCCGGTATGAAATATTATTTCTCATTTGAAGTTGAGAAATGGTATGGATACATCAGGAAAGTCCTCTAGCAATAGCTATAGCTATGAGTCTTAATCTGGGAAGAAATGCAAACCTACCCAGATTATTATAGACCGTGAATAATTTTTTATTGTTTTGACTTTTAACCTTATGTTTGGCTTAGTATTTTTAAGTTCTGACAACATTTATATGAGCTTTTTCTTCACCTCTGAGTTAGGTTCAAAGGGCATATCTTTGCACGATATCAAAGTCAGACCCATCAATCCCTGTTATTGTGTTTCTCAATGTTTGGTTCCCATAATTGACGCTTCAGTTGTGTTTTGGGTGGGGGTTAAGTCCCACAGCAATCGATTGAGGGAATGATGGTTTCCCTATATTATCTTGGGAAATCCTCCCATCGTGCAATAGTTTTTGAAATTGAGTTAATACAAGAGCCACAAAAAAAATTATCTGGACTTCTCGAGGAAAAAATTTATCTTATAACTTAACTATTTTCTTAACTTGTTATTGCAGACGATCTGTACAAATTCTCTGAATTATCTTCTCTAAGTGATCCTAGCACTACTTTAATTCATGACTAAATTCTTTTTATCCACCTGTTAGTCTTCTCGTTGCTTATGGTTAAAATAACTTGGTAATGCATTGATGTACTTGCAATATACTTAATACACCAGATTATCTTACATTAGTTTTTGATCCGTCGGCGACCAGGTGTCCTTTTCTTTAAGCGAAGGGTACTGTCCTTAAATATTTCTTCATTTTAATATTGTTGCTTCACATGAAGAATTAGATGAAAAACATGTGAAAACTTTTACACCCTCTCTCCCATTTTATATAGCATCCTTTCTTCGTGGTCCGTCCCCATAAAAAATGTCACATTATTTTTAGAAGTATTTTAACTTTAAAATTTCTCTTTTACCCTTAATGAAATGATTCTCAACTACACAAATATCTGATAATTATTTTGAACCACAAATTTCAAAAGTCTTTTTTTTAAACACCATGCCAAGTTAAAAGGGGGTGGCACATAAAATGGGACAGGACAAAAAGAATAGCCGATTAAGTCCCTATTTTAGGTTCATTAAACCTTAAATGAAGGTAAGCTCCCTCAAAAAGCAAGAAAATCTTTTGATCAAATCCTTCTTTTCAAAATCATTTGGCTGTTGCTCCCTGAGTCAAAAGCTGTTGTCGCATAATTGTCTTTTATTAGGTTTGAAGGAAGTTCTTGGTTGAAGCCTTTGAAATTGGGCTCGAGGTACTTAGTGTTGAATTATAGAAAGGTGTAGTTCACGTATCGGAATAAAAACATGAACTAAATCCTTTCCCTGTACTTGTGAGAAAAAATATTTATCCAACCAGTACAACGTACTAGCAGAAGTAACAAGCCAATCCAATCCAAATGCGATACAGGCTAAATTAAGAATTGATAAAATTAGCTACGAGAAGGACAAATGAGACCAAAACTTTAACGTGGAAACCTTTCTGAATAAGAGAAAAATCATGGGCCAAGAGGAGGAACTGCAAGGAATTTACAGTTTTACACTATGTAGGCCTTGCAAAAAACACTGCAAAGATCACTACAAAAGTCAAAGGAAAGAACCTTCTTTTGGTTTTCCTACTCACTAGAATATCACTCACTCTCTCAACTTTGCCAGAAACTATTTCTTTTATACACAGTTTGTGTAATGGCTGTCTCTCATATATAACTCTCTGAGATTTCTTGCTCAGTTGGTCTGATCCAAATGAAGAACGAGGGCCATCTATTTATATAATAGTACGTCAATGAAATTAGTGGCATAACCAAATGACAACAAAACAAAGTCGCGGACATTTGAAAATCTTACCAAAGGAAGAAAACATTTTCCTTAAAACATAGATATGGGCCTGGGCCCATAAGTCTTCCTCTACCATCTCTTGCACGTGAGAACAGACTTATGAGTTGGTGAAATTGCTTAAGGGCATGAGAGCTTTGAAGAATAAGTGGGTATTCAAAGTTAAAATTGAAAATCATATTTTGAAGCCTAGGTACGAAGCTAGATTGGTTGTTAAGGGATTTGGTCAAAGGAAGGTATTGATTTTGCCAACATATTTTCTTGCATTCTGAAAATGTCCTCCATTCGTACCGTTCTTGATTTGATTGCTGTTCATGATTTGGAAATTGAGCAAGTGGATGTGAAAACTGTTTTTCTTCATGGTGATTTTAAAAAAGTGATTAATACAAGCAACCTGAGGTCTTCAAGGTAAAAAGTAAAGAAAATTATGTGTTCAAACTTAAGAAGAGTTTTTATGGATTATAGCAAACTCCTTGACAGTGGTACAAGAAGTCTTATTCATTCACGAGAAGTCAGACATACACAAAGACCTTTTCAGGTCCAGGTGTATACTTCAAAAAGATTTTCCAATATTTTTTTTTATCATATTGTTATATATGTGGATGGCATGTTGATTGTACAACAAGATAAGAAGTTGATTGCCAAGTTGAAGGAAGACCTATCCAAGTCATTTGACATGAAGAATTTGGGCCCAACAAAACAAATTCTGGGGATGGGACATACATTGTTTGAGACAGAACAATTAGATGTGCCTATCATATGAAAAGTACATTGAATGTGTTCTGGAGCCCTTTAGCATGATGAGTGCTAAGCTACTTAGCACACTTGTTGCTTGTCATATGAAGTTGAGTAAGAAGATATGTTCTACAACAAAGGTGGTGACAGAAATCATGTTTAGAGTTTCATGTTCCTCTGTAGTTGCGAGTTCACGCTATGCGATGGTATATACAAGATCTGATATTGCTCATGCAGTTGGTGTTGTTAGCAAGGCTCTTGACGATCCCAGGAAAGAGCATTGGGAAGTTGTGAAGTGGATATTCCGGTATCTATATCTAAATATTAATCCGAATTGACATGAATGTCATGACAATCACCAAGAATTGACAATTGACAACGTAAGTTATGTGAGAGGAAGCTTAGATGAATGCTTATGTTTTGGAGGATCAAATCCAATCTTGAAGGGCTATACGGATTACCAATTATGATATGACATGTGATCTTGATAGTAGAAAATCAATTACTAGATGCTTGTTTATTTTTTTAGAGGAAGCTATCTCATGGTAGCTGAAGCTGGAGAAGTGTGTCACATTGTCTATCATTGAAGCAGAGCATACTACGATTACTGAAGTTGGCAAGGAGATGATATAGCTTAAGTGATTTCTTCAAAAACTTGAACTACAACAAATGGAGTATGTTGTCTATTATGATAGTCAAAGAGCAGCGGACTTGAGCAAAAGCTCCATGTATTAGGCAAGTAAGAAAATATCGACTCGAGATATCATTGGTTTCAGAAAAAAATACAGGACGAATCTGTGCAGGTCAAGAATATCCCTATAAAATGAGAATCCATCATATATGCTAACCAAGTTAGTACTAAGAGATGTCTTCGAGCTATGCAAGGGATTTGTCGGCATGAGCTCTATCTTCTTCACACAAATGGGACTGGAGGGAGACATTTGTGGGATCCACCCATGTTCATGTTTTAAGGAAAATGTTTTCTTTCTTTGCTAAGATTTTCAAATGTCTGGAGATTTGGTCAACCAATCGAAATTCTGTTTACATTAAAACTATTGACATTTCTATAATTTGCCCTTGTCACTAAGGACACTGGCATGTCTACCCTCTGTAAGGACCTTTGTTCCTCATTTGGATCACACAAATTGAATGAGAGATCTCAGATAGTTACTTCTACTAGTATATTGTACTGGTTTGATCGATATCTTGTTCTCACAAGTATAGAGAAAGGTTTCTATTCTTCTGTGTGATTCATGCCTTTTCATATTCATCTCTTGGAAACAAATAATTAGGTCCCCGAGCTACCATTGTAAGTCGTTATTCCTTGCTGTTCAAGTACATTATATATTTATAGGCAATGTAGTGTGTAATTTCAAATCCTATTATGAATATATTTTTGGTTGGTCGTGTTGTGTTGACCCCTTGTAAAGGGTGATTCCTGGTCTCTCTTTTTGTCCTTTGCTTTCTTCATTTCTCTATTTTCTCAGTGGCATCTCGCAAACATATTCACTAATTTCAGGCTGACTTTCGTCGTTTACAAAATCTCAAGCTTATAAAGAAAGTTTTGTTAACTCTACCTCTAGATCCATCTCTCTGAAATCCTCTGTATTACTTCTAGCCTTTTCTAGTACCCATGCTCAATGGAATTAAGACTATACTTCTGGATTTAGTGCATTAAGTGCATTTTGATTGAACGCACTCATTTTCTTGGTGCATCTCATGAAAGTTTTGTCACCTTTTTCTAATGTGTTTCTCTCAAACTTTCTATCCATAAATTGTAAGTCTGTCCAGGAACCTAAATTTGATTTTGCTAATCCACTTCAACACAAGCTGCAGTTTGAAAATTTTCTTCCAGTTTGCTAATTCTATTCCTGTTGGAATCTTCAATGTGATGAGACAGAGATTTGTCACTTCTGATTACCTTCGTTCACGTTTAAGAATCCTATTCTATTTACTATTAAGCATCGTTTTTTTTTTTTTTTGACTTCACTTGAAAATTAAGGCAGTTCCTGATGAGCTATTCCATGAGAGACTTAGCACCAATGCCTTGCTATGTATGACAAGAGTTAAAAAATCCTCAAGCCTTTACTTTTTGCATACTCTGTAGGAAGTCCAATCAAACTTAGACCTGTTTGGGTAACTTTTGCAAAAATCTCCTAAACCATTTTTTTTGGGAAAAATGAGTTAATGCAAAAATAATTCTATTTCAATAGTTGTAGTTTTGTTGAAGATTTGTGAATGTTTTGGAAGTGAAAGAAGAATGTTTTTTCTAAAAACATCTGAAAGACTGAAACCCACTTCTTTTAAAAGCATTTTTTGGAAAAACTTTGTGCAAAATATTCTTTAAAAATTAAACTTTCACAAACTGATCTTTGGGAAATTTCTTACAAGATCTCAAAAATGAAAAAACCACATCCTATTGAGAGGCCTTTGTTAGTTCTGCCACAGTGATTTGGTTATGGGATGATGCTAGAAATTGCCCTGATCTCACGTCTAGCTTTTCTCACATTATGCCTATACATATTTCAAATTTTCACTTAGAGAAGGGCCAAAATATGTATCTACTGAGGTTCGAGGCTCAAATGAGTTCCGCAGGAAGTGGACTGTGCACATTTGGTGATGGGACTTCTCCTAGGGAAACTAAAAGCAAGAATCTTATATTCCCTTTTTTCCCCCTAGATTTGGGACGGTATTGGAGTTGGAATTGAGTTTATGTCAGTAATATCTGTGACATTCACACCCTTGCAATTGATTTCAAAGTCTTCTTCCTGGCGATCCATGAAATAGCTGAAGCATATGCTTTGTAGTTGCCAATTTTCATTTAATCACAAATTCAGAGTCATTTTTCTCTACGTTTAGCTTCATTATTTGTTCTCTTTACGTATGCAAAAGTCACTTTTCAGAAGCTTTAATAATGTTTAGTTTCAGTATTGACTGATTTGTAATACCTTAAGATTCAATTATATTTAAAAGAAGTTGCTCTTCTCTCCAACTGCTGAACAGTGGCAGAGAGGTGGCTTGGTGTGGGGGATCACATCTCTCATTGCTATTTTGATTAGACTGTAGAGATTGTAGAATCAATGAAGCTCTAAAACTCTTTAGCATGACATGATCGAGTTTCCTGCTATGTATCAGGCAGATGTTATAATGTCCTTAGCTGGATCAAATGGAGGATCTTGGTCAACAACGTATGCCCCAAAACCTGCTGCAAGGCCATCAACTGGAGAAAATTACTCACCTAAAGCGGAGAATGAGACAACCTAGGCCAGTAACTTAGCTCTAATAAGAGAGTTGCATGGCAGGTCATCTTCCAAAGCATCTTACACCCACAGTTTTGGTTCGGGTGATCATGGTAATAAATTTTGTTCTGTTAATAGTTGGTTTTATGCTGTCTGCAGCAAAACTCTATAGAATGTTAAAATTCTAAGACAACAGAATAGCATATATATATAAATGCACAACACTGTGTTGCCATTTGATCGAGAAATGTCATGTTGTGTCTCACAGAATTGACACACGTTGCACCAAGTTTTCCAATGTTTGACAAGTGAAATTTTTGGACCCAAAATCTTACATAATCCAAAACTTTTTTCCATTTAATCTGTTGTGCATGAAAATGTCTTCTTGTGCCAGTTTGACGTTCATCTTCTCTGACCTCAGACAGCATGTTTCTTCTGATGCCTCATGCATAAAACCACTATTTATCATCATCTTAAGAATCTTACTTGCCCCAACAATATCTCCTGCCTCTCCCTTATCCATTTACTTTCAGAAAAATATATGTGGGGAAGTAAGAGAGAATCCAGAAGAGACAGAGAGAGAACAAAGCAAAACAAGAGAGAAGTTCATTTCCGGTTTTGAAAACCCAGCTACAGAAAAGCTTCGATTCCCAGAGATTGCACCATTGAATCGTCTTGATTTTTGGTATGGAGCTTCCTGACATCTAAGGGAAGACTTCAGAGCTGG
>DF359158.1:30923-81142 GCA_000787875.1 Solanum virginianum
AGCACTGTAGATCGAGGAGCGATCTAGTCCAAGGGAAGCCAGTTGTTGATGGAACATGTGTGTGATGTCGAGTCAGTGGTGTAGGGACAACATCACTACTGGAAGAATCCCTAAGTCTCATATTAGATAGGTGGGGAGACTGAGAATTAGGAGATGCATCAGTAAGAGATGGAGTAGTCGAAGGTGTGGATTGATGGAGTAGCACTATAGGTCGAGGAAAAAATTGATCATACAAAGAGAAACCAAGTCACTATCATTGTTTAGTACAACATGCAGCCATTAACAGAACAATCAATTTTATCATGTGACAATCCTAACTTGAAAATTAGTTTCTTCGCCTGATAGAGCTCAACTCTTTAACTCATCTCAATCAGCTCAACATCAACTTCCTCGATTAACTCCATGACTCATAATGTGAACTCAAAACAGTGCAATTCAAGACTCTAATCCAAATCATACAAGACTCTCACTAGTTACGATCAAGTGACATCATATTATTCATGCTCAAACACATAAGACATGATAGATACTCATTACATGCATATATGAAGAAAGAAAACATACTTCTCAGGTTCACATTACTTAGTTTAGAAGGTTGGGTTCATATTTTTCATTTCATCAGTGAGCAAGGAAAATACTAAGTTTAGGATTAGAGTATCAAGCATGTAAAATACATTCATAACACAAAGTAACAATAATGCAACTCATAAATTAACTCAAATATATTCAAGAAACTTAATCCTGTACAAGAATTTAAAACTCAAGAACTATGCGATTTAAAACATGTGACTTGTACTCATGATTTTTTACTCAAGTAAATAAAGGGGCACGTGGATGAACGTAATCCAACACTTTAGTTAGCCTTACATACTTGGAATTGAAGAAAGATTCAACCTTGGCCTCAAGAACCTTGCTTCTTCTCTTTTCCTCTCACTAACTCTAATCTAATTTGTGTGTTTGGGGGCTTTAGAAACCCTTTTTCGACTAATAACGACTTAATTAATCATGGTTTACGTTTATGAGGGGTGAAAAATATCTAGAATGCCCCTCATGAATTAAAAGAAAAAATTTCATCCTGAAAATACCCAGTCCACGTCGCGGACTGGGCGCGCTATAGTGTAATTGTTTTCAAAAATTTTCCGAAGGAGTTTCCCAATCCTCGTCGAAAAAATATAAGTGTTGGTCCATGACTAGGGCGCATCACGGCCCTAACGCACACCAACACTGTTTTGATTTTCGAATTAAAAAATTATTTTTCGATCCGGTTGCTCTAAAAATAGAACGAGACCATTTTTTCCTTCAATTTTTTGTGCTGATTGTAAATCCGGTCTCAAATTTGTAAACGGGGAATGGGAAGATGTGTTATGCACACGTCTCTCTTCTAGGAGTATTTCAGTAATTTTACCGAATATTACATCAAACATAAATAGCTTTTAAGCTAAAAAGAAAAAAGCAGAAGAGGGGGAGGGACCAACTTTTAACTATTTTTAAACTATTTTAAACTTATTTTGTGTTATTTTAGAATTTGCCACACTCTTCAAAAGCTAAAAAGAACTTAAAAACAGGTTTGACCAACTTTTAATTTCATCCAAACACCCTCAAATTTCAACATATTAAAAAGTATTTTTTAAAAGTCTTTTTTTTAGCTAATCCAAATGGGCTATAAAATAATTTCAACAGTCATATATATTTCAATACTAGGCTTTTTATCACGACTTCCATGAGGTAAATTACAGAAAGTAATTTCCCACTTTTTAGGCATTCTTTAATTTAATTTTATTTATTTATTGGTCCAAGTTTACATGATATAAAAAAATTATTTTATAATATCAATTTTTTAAATGATAAATTTAGTTGAATAATTTTTTATAAGAGAAAAATCTTAATTTGAGTGATACAAAGAAAATTGAATGACTTTATTGCATAATATTTTTTTATAATTGAGTAAACCTTTTATATTTGCTCAGATTTTCAATTATACAAAGTTTGACGTTTGTTTTGTTTGTAAGATTTCTAAGAGTAACAGAATATAAGATGCCCACATCGTCGTAAAAAGATTTGCCCATTAGCTCAGTTGGTTAGAGCGTCGTGCTAATAACGCGAAGGTCGCAGGTTCGAGACCTGCATGGCCAATAATTCATTCTATTTTTTTTATCACTACAGAAGCTTTTCTTAATAGTGTGAATTAAATTAATAAATATGTTTCTAATTTGGTTCATATTATGTGGTATTCGTAACTTTTATATTGCGTCAAAAATAAATAATTTCTTATATCATCAAGAAGATAGAAATTTCTTTTTTCAAGCCTTATCATATAAATAATTTTTTATATAATTAAGAAATCATATTAAATACGTAAATACTCTTTAATTAAAGACAATTCAATAAAAATATCTCCTGATATAAATACCACTTAGTTATATAAAGATACCATAAAAAAGAATTCTCTAAAATATCATGTATAGTGAAATCTCGCTATAACAATCATTCTTTACAACAACATTTTATTATAACAATTGCTTATTCAGAATTAATGCAATGTTATTTTTTTACTTCTCTGTAACAATATTCTAGCTATAACAATTTACAATAGTGTCATTCATAATAACAGTACACTCTTTGTAAAATTATTCATCTATAATAGTCATACTCAAATTTTATGTGAAAATGTTTCTTAAGAACTATATTGTTGTATAAAAATATAAAGTAGTAAAATATTTATGGTGATCATCATTAATTTCATGCACATAGTAAATTTCAAATTTGAATATCTAAAAGAAAAAAATTGCATTTAAATACTTTTATCAATTGTGACCATAATTTCACTAGAAAAGATTGTTAGTGTTTGTCTTTTTCGCATTCATATTCTTTCTATTTGGCTAACAAATTCGCTCGTTCTTCTTGTTACATAAAATCATCAAATTAATTTTTTTGCATACTTTTATTTATAATATAAATATCAAATATCACTATACATATATAATCGTGGGTGAATCTACATTGCAACCAAAATAACCCGATCAACATCATTCGCCAAAAAATTATTAAATGCTACTCTATTTGGTTATACAATATATTTTGAACACCATTATTACAACTAAATACTTAGAGGTATAGGGTGTGTAGGATAAGTCATGACATAGCTACACACAGATATTCATTTTTAGACAAATATTTCATTGTAACGAGGTTCCAAAGGAATTTTGTTTGTCAGCTTAGAGTTTAAAATGAAATAAATCATTGTTGGTAGATCCATTTATTTAATGGGCCCCCAGGTCATTTGTGCATAAATGTGTTTTATTTCGTTGTTTACAAAATTTTTATAGTGATCTTAAGTTATTTATGATTTGTTGATACTAACAATTCGCTCGCCTGGTTGTTTGTTCAGATTATATTCAGGTTTTTGTGTTTTGGGACTTTTAAAACTTGAAAAGTTGACTGCACTTAAACCTGACCTCCATATGAATTTTTGACAACCCCATTAACTTTGAAATGTCGAGTTTGTTCTAGAACAACCTTTCTTACGCGTTTTTGAGGCTTTTAGACTAATATCGAGCCCTTTGGTGACATTTAACTAAAAATGACATGTGGGAGTGAGACTCAGTTTTTGTCAATATGAGCCTTATTAGAAACTTTGACTATGTTGTTGAGTCTGAAATGCAGAATTTGATGGGATAACATATTTTATTTGGGCCCTTGGGGTATCAAATGAATTTCGAATACCCCATCGAAAACTTGGAACTTGTCAAAAAATAAATGATATGTCACACTTCGAGAGGGTACACTAGGCGTGACCGACAATTAAAAAAATACTTGGATATATAACCATCTGTGTTGAATTGCATATTTCAAAATGATAAAAATCATTTTTGGAAGATAGTTAAGAAAACCAAAGAGGAGAAGACACATTCTTGAGATAGGAATGAATGAATTCAATAGTTCCAGTATAAATGAAAGAAAAAAAAAAAAGAAAAAGGAATGACATCACAAGGAGATCCTAATTACAAAACAAAAAAGAAAAGGGAATATGGTAAAATTGATAAATAATGCGGACTTAATTGGATTGAGCCTTGGTATTGAAACTTACCAAGTAATCACTTTCAAATTTAGAAAAACCCTAGAATTCACAAAATAGTCAATCCTAAGCCAAATTCTGTTTTCTACAAACAAACAAAAGTTCAGAAAATAAAAGGATAGGTGAAGGACTCAACGAAAGCTATTCTAACGAATGAAGTTAAATGTGATGGTAGAGATCTTTACATCGAAACTTCAGAAAGAAAAAAAATAAAATTTGTTAGTCCCTAAGCAAATCACTTGATCTCATCACTCAGTTAATTAGTCAAAGACTTAATAAAATATAAAAAGGCTCAAATAGGCTCTTAACATCACAATCAAATAACAAAAAAAATTCAAATATAAGCTAAATCAATAGCTCTAGATCAATAAGAATGAGTTTTCAAAGAGAGACTCAAACATAACATCATTAGACTCAGTCTATGAAGCCTTTATTAACTCAATGAAATTGAGAACCCCTGTATAAATAAATAATAGACAATAAACTCCATAAAGTCTAACTATCTCACCGAAGTATAATCTGACACAGTCCTTTACCGAATCAATAGTTTTACTAGCAAAAAATGAGCTTTTCTGGTCATTCAATCTATAATTACATAAATCAAGGTATGTTGTCAACGAAAATGCAGTATGATTGTAATGAAGTCCATATTAATTATTTTTCACCTCCAGTCAAGGAGAACTATATTCTTAGTCATGCCACATAGAGGTCTCAACTTGAACCTATTGTCAATTTAGACACCTAGCAACAAAATTTATAATGTCCGTCTTTAAACCATTTTACTAGTAGACTTCTCTCAAATTATAATAGATCTTTGTACCTGGATAATTGAAAACCTAGAGTTATGAGCTTTTGCTATAATTCTATATTTGAAACCAACCACATTTGAAACACATAATCTATCTTGATATTTCAATAAGCCATCACTCCATTATTTAAAAGTCAATCACCTTTTGGTTATGAATTTCTTACTTTAATCGAAGTAAGATGAATTCATTGTTTGTATTCTCTTTCACTTTCATCAGTAGGGATAATTTAGCCACGTCCTATACAAAAATACCATCTTCCTCTAAATCTAAAAGAAAACCCCCCAAATGGGTAAGTCTATGCACTTGCTTAGTCAATTAATCCCCCCTCCACCCCCCCTCCGGTCTACATATGTAGTATTTCCCATGTGAAGAAAGTCATATCATAATCCTTAAGTTGTTTTTATCTATCTTCTCTATCTAAGGTTTAACTCCTTCTGATCTTTAGATTTTTATGATCAATAAAAACATCCACATGATCATCATAGAGATATTGATGTCATATCTTCAATACAAATAATACAAATGTCAACTTAAGATCATGAGTTGGACAATTCTTCTTATGAATCTTAAGCTATTTGGAAGCATAAATTGTAATCTTATCATTTTGCATCAACACACAACTAAGTCCCACTCTAGATTCATCATAATACATGAAAAAACCCTCTGTACCCTTTCTAGGATCAATACTCATTAGTCAAATGAGTTTTTTGTTCATATAAGATTTTTCCACAAACTTCAAACCATTGAAACTTAGTCTTTTTCTGGATAAATTAATGTAGTTAAAGGTGAAGAAAGAGATGAAAATTCTTCTACAAACCTTTTATAATATCTAGACAAACTCAATCAACTCCTAGTTGGGATTGTAGGTCTAGATCAATTCCTTACTATATCTATTTTCTCAGAGTCAACTTAGATATCTATTGTTGATAATATATGGCCTAGAAATATCACTAACTTTAGCCAGAATTAATGCTTTGAAAATTTGGAAAATCGTTTATGATCTTTAAGAGTTTAGAGAACTATCCTGAGGTGACTTGCACGATCCTCCTCACTTCTAGAGTAAATTAAGATGTTGTCGATGAACATAATAATAAAATGTCACGCTCAGAGAGGGTACTCTAGACGTGACCGACACTCAGAGACCTATTGCTAGTCCCCAAGCAAACTACTCATTGGCCTCATCACTGTCATTCAATCACTTAAATCAGCGAAAGACATAAAATAAGGTGGCTGAAATGCCAAAAAAGCCCAAAAATGTGTCTCGAAAATGACCATAATCGTAATTTTTATATATCTCAAATTCATGCGTGATATCAAAAATTCAACTTCATATTCGTGATAAGGGGGCAAAATTGAGTGAAAAATGGATATAACCCCGATTTTAGGGCAACTGTAGCGAAAATAGTTTTTCAAAAATTTTCTTTCCCAGTGGCGATCCGCGCCCTGGACAGGACGCGCCAAGGCCGTGGATCCGTGTTATTTTGGTGCCTCAAAAACTGTTTCGGCCCAAGTGCCTTCGGGGTGATGGCCCCATGCCCTCCTATGCATAAAACACCTATATTTAGCCATTTTTCAACTCCATATCATTCAAGACACTCCCAAAACCCTTTCTAACACTTAGTTAAATATTTCATCTAAATTCAAGTGCCCTGACATCTAATGTTCACGCTCCAATAAGAAAGCAGTCGTTGCAGGTAATTAACCAAACCGAATGTTAGGGTCGAATCCACAGGAATATAGGGCTTGACTACAAGACTTCACTACTAATCATTTCAAGCATCAATAACTAAAATCTCTAAATGAGGAAGGGGAGGTTTGTGATTCAAAAACAAAAGTAAAATTATGACTATACTACTATGAAGAAAAACACCCAATTTTAGGGACAACTTAGGAATTGTGTTCCCCATGGTTCGTTGACTCAACTACCCCAGGTAACATAACCACAACTAAAGATTAGCATGCAGGATGGTAACTTAGGTTCATCCAGCCCTCTTACAAAGGTGAAAGTCAAATTTCACCATAGCGCTTGGTCGGCAACCATAGTATGCCAACTAACAATTACCAATTGTCCTAGTAAACCTCCCCTTGGTAAGGTTCAATCGATTAGACAAGAAGACATTTTCCGATTTGTCACTACCTTGGTTGGGATCGTGATAGTAGGAGGGGTTTGGTATTGGCCACCACCAAACAACAATCATAATGAAGGGAAATAGACAATACATACAAAACCCCAATCATAAAAATGCAATAAACCTAGGTTATATCAAATCAACTACCCATGGTTCCCAAAACCCCAAGTTGTGGGTGCTTAGCTACTCATGGCTAAGGCAAAACAAGCAAAAATGCACATACAAGACATAAATGAGAGTTTTACCAACAACAATAAAGAAAATAGCCACCACAAGTTGCAAACCCACAAGCTTGATTGATCAACAATGAGTACAAGGCAAGATTTGCAATTCCCAAAATGGGTTTTCTAAGAGAGAACAATAATCTAATCTAAAAAACTAAGAAAGGATTCAAAATATAATTGTAAAATGTCTCCTGGTTGAACTCCCTTCTAAAATCCTAACTTAAACTATATATAGTATTAACAAAATAACCCTAGAATTTACATAGAAAAGACAGCTGACAGCTGATAAGTCCCGCAGGTATGACTTGTAGGATGATCTACGAGTCACATATGGGGTCTCGTATCAGGTTCTTGGCATCTTGAACTAAATCAGTACGACCCATAGGTACGAGTTGTTGCTTGAGCTATGACTCATATGTTCCTCTCGTAGTCTTGGTTTTCAGTTTTTTGGTCCAATATTTTAGCTCTCTGATTCCTGCTATGAGTCCACCTATACGAGTTGTAGTGAAACTTATGACTCGTTGGATAGCCTCAAAGGGGTGACCTCCACTTAGCAGATTTTTGAATTTTTGGTCTCTGATTCTTGTTACGACACACCCTACGACTCGTAGCTTGGGTAACGACTCGTAAGTGTGCTCATATGTCCTAAGCTTCAGGAAAATCTATAATTTTTCTTCAAAATCATGCCAACCTAACTTTTTTGTAAGAAAAATACAAAATCACATAAAAACCACAAAAAGTTACATTAAGAACTCACAAAGTCCCTTGTTTTAGGTATCAAATGTGCTGTATTTTGATAACACATCAACACCCTCAACATAGAATTGTTGCTTGACCTCAAGCGATTACTCAATCTATGCAGACAAAGAGAAATATATAGCAGCTATACTAATGGCATATACCATAACTCCTTTGATTTAAGTACTCAACTACTATTTTCAAAACAAGATTGCAAAGTTATTAAGCAAACAAGAACATAATGAGATACCTAGCAATCCACCTATGACAAGCGAAGGAGCCTTAACATCCACAATCACTGGTATAGTCTTATTCTAGTCAAGCAGTGCAAATGCCCTCAATGGAAAGAAGTCCCTCATACCCACTCAAAAGCATTTAGAACTCAAGGACTGAAGAAGCATTCTCATTCTCACAATTGAAATTCAATGCATACTAACTAACACCATAGGTTTGCCTCTATATTTATCTTTTGGCTTGGTGATAAAGTGGAGTTGGATCACTTTAGGACTTATAGACTTGTAACATAGGTTCAGGGTTCTTTGGTATGGTATTTTGGGCAAGTAGTGACTAAAAGCTATCCTTGAACCATATTTACACTTTTTGCTTTCATAATCTAACCCTTTTTAATCAATCCACCCTTATTCTCCCATTTTGAACTTTTCTCAAGTGCTTTCTTTCTCTTTTTCAGCTGTACCTCGATTTCAAACTCATTTTTGCTACTTTTTCTCAACTGAAGACACTTTTCTTTTCTTTTTCTTTACTCGATTCATGCCCTTTTCATTTCTTTCTTGATTTTCCAACTAACCACCTTATTATTATTACTTTACCATAATAAGGGCAACCCTTAACTTAGGCTTTTATCCTTAGGTGAAGTGCACAATATCTATGCCTTAAACCAGGGCCACTAACTACAACTACCCTCAACTTAGGCCTTTGGCCTCAATCAAGATTCACATGTTCAAGAATAGAACAGAGCCAATATCAAGGTATTTCATCAAACAAGGTTAAGTCAGTAGAGTGTTAAGAAAGAATGAGTACATGAGAAGCTCAAAAATTTGGAATAAGGGATTCACTCACTTATTTGGTGGGTCATTTAGGCCCAAAGTGGTTTCACTTAAATAATAGAGGCCTAAGATCCTTTCCATATCCAGCACATCACCAAACCAATCTTAGAGTACTAAGGCAAGTTCTAGGTCCATACAAGATGCATGAATGCAGTAAAATAAGCTCACAACACACATGACAACATAACCACAATTAAAGATTTTCTAGGTCCATACAAGATGCATGAATGCAGTAAAATAAGCTCACAACACACATGACAATTACTTCCACAATCAAGTATAGACTCACATGTCATGCTTTCAGTCTTAGCTTATCTTCATAATATTAGAACAAACATTGCCAGATACTCAAAAATCTATGAATGCATCAATAATCACAACCTCAAAATTTTGAGGGTACCCAAATTTTTTTTCATCAAAACTTTAAAAACTCATATAAAATTATGTATATGTCAATAGATAACACTACTATGAATTTACACTTTATCTATACTATCTAAACATACCGGTTCAATAGAAAAGTAAACATCCACAAGGAAAAAGAAGCACAACAAGAAAACCTTGGATCAAAAATAGGGGAAGTTATGGACTTGAGGCTACTCAGACTTCACCTGAATCCATAACTTCCCACACCCCACCAAAATAGGATACTTTGTCCTCAAAGTAAAAACAAATAGAAAGGGTGCATGGGGAATACCTTGGGTTGCCTCCTCGAAAGTGCCTTGTTTAACATCGTGGCTTGACTATGCCATCATGAATAATCAGACTTCTCCATGAGTACCATCACTGCTCCTTCTACTCTTCTTTTGTTCATCTTGTACTACATCTAGTTGCTCAGCAAGCTACTCCATCCTATCACCAAGACTTTGCATTTATATAGTTTGTTGTTCCATTTTGTAGTTACACTTGAGGCATCAAACTTTATCTCCCGGACAATGTCATCTTGCTCATTCACCTTGATCAGGACTTGTTCAAGCATATGCTTAATTCGAGTCAGTTTATCAGTGATATAATGTTGGTATGGTAACCTCGTCCAATATGCAACATTTTTACTTTTGGGTATACTTGAGGCCCCCGTAGATACACTAATAGATGGTCCGGTTTGCCCTTGAAGGGGTTGGAAGACTTGGGCAACTGCAGATAGCTTGTCCATACTCTCAGTGATCTTATTAAATGGTCATCTTACGAACTTCTAATAGTCCCCTCCAAATAATGCGTCAGCTTGCCCTTGTTGCTTACAGGTTAATGCTCAGTAAAAGTTAGCCGCCAATTTATCATCAATCAGACCATGATTCTGATTTGTTGCCAAGTACTGCTTGTACCTTTCCCAAGCCACTATCAAAGGTTCTCCTGGCACTCTTTTGAAATTACAGATGTTATTTTGTAGCTTTTGCTTATTGGACTCCTTATAGAAGTTCATGAGGAAGACTCTCTATACTTCCCCCTAGTGAGAGCAAACATCGTGTGGGAGAATTGACAACCACTCTGCAACTTCACTCCAGAGAGTTATAGGGAAAACCTGAAAAGCCATGGCCTCCTTAGCAGGATGTCTTGTCCCAAGGACCCCCCCTCAACATTTGAGTAAAATTCTGTAGGTGGATTTGGGGATCTTCAGACTCTTGCCCATAAATAGAGTGCACCTTTGCAAAGTTTCCAACAAGTCATTTGCAATTTAGAACTTTTGTTCAATCATAGTGCTAGCCAACCTGCACCTAAAATCAACTAGAAAAAATAAATAGAAAAAGTAAAATATAGGAGAGTTCAGAAATCAACACTAGAACTAACTAATAGTGAAATCAAATCAAAACCTAGCCATATTCCTCGGCAACGGCGCCATAATTTTTGTCATCTGATGTTCATGCTCCAATAAGAAAGCAGTCATTGTCAGCAATTTACCTAATCGAAGGTTAGGATGGAATCCACAGAGAATACAGGGCTTGACTACAAGACTTCCCTCCTAATCCTTTCAAGCATCAATAACTAAAATCTCTAAAGAGGGGGAGGGGTTGTGATTCAAAAACTAAAGTAAAATTATGACTATACTACTATGCGAGAAAACACTCAATTTTGGTGACAACTTGAGAATTATGTTACCCATGGTTTCATTGACTCGACTACCCCAGGTAACATAACCACAATTGAAGATTAGCATGCAGGACGGTAACTTAGGTTCTTCCATCCCTCTTGTGAAGGTGAAGGTTGAATTTCACCATGGCGCTTGGTCGGCAACCATGGTGTGCCAACTAACCGTTACCAATTATCCTAGTCAACCTCCCCTTAGTTAGGTTTGGTTGATTAGATGAGAAGACATCAATCAAATCTTGTCATCTATTTCCCTTTTTCTATTCATTACAACCTTGGTTGGGATTGAGATAATAGGCGGGGTTTGGTGTTGGCCATCACCAAACAACAATCATAATGAAGGGAAATAGGCAATACATGCAAAACCCCAATCATAGAAATGCAATAAACCTAGGTTATCTTAAGTCAACTACCCATAGTTCCCACAACCCCAAGTTATGGGTGCTTAGCCACTCCTGGCTAAGGCAAAACGAGCAAAAATGCACATCCAAGATATAAATGAGAGTTTTACCAACAACAATGAAGAAAGTAGGCACCACAAGTTGCAAACCTATAAGATTTATCAACAATGAGTACAAGGCAAGCCTTGTAATCCTAAAAATAGGTTTTTCTGGAGATAACAATAATCTAATCTAAAAAACTAAAAAAGGATTCAAAAGATGATTGTAAAATATCTCCCAGTCGAACTCCCTTCTAAAATCCCAACTTAAACTATATATAGTATTTACAAAATAACTCTAGAATTTACACAAAAAGACAACTGGCAGCTGATAAGTCTCGCAGGTATGACTCATAGGATGACCTATGAGTCATAGTTAGGGTCTCATATCAGGTTCTTGGCATCTATGAACTACGAGTCGTTGTTGGAGTCTTGTATCAGGTTCTGGGCATCTTGGACTAAACTGGTACGACCCATAGATACGAGTCGTTGCTTGAGCTATGACTCATATGCTTCTTTTGTAGTCTTGGTCTTTAGTTTTTGGGTCCAACATTTTGGCTCTCTAATTCTTGCTACGAGTCCACCTATACGAGTCGTAGTGAAACTTACAACTCATAGGATGGCCTCATAGGGGTGACTTCCACTTAGCAGATTTTTGAACTTTTTGGTCTCTAATTCTTATTATGATACACCCTACGACTCGTAGCTTGGGCTATGACTCGTAAGTGTGCTCGTATGTCCTAAGCTTCAGCAAAATCTGCAACTTTTATTCAAAATCATGCCAACCTAACTTTTCTTTAAGAAAAACACAGAAAGACATAAAAACCATAAAAAGTCGCATTAAGAACTCACAAAATCCCTTGTTGTAGGCATCAAATGTGATGTATTTTGACATCACATCATGCCCCAATTCATTTTCGAGTCTTAAGAACTTCACTCAAGCTTCAAGTCCTCATTCAAATCTTCATCAACAAAATCCCCAAATTTGATGTATGTGGATTTCAACCATTGGGTCCTTTCACCCATGGTTCCCAACCTTCCTTTCTATATAAATTATATGTTTTCAAGTTGAATTATCTATAGGTATCTCTTATTATGAATTAGAGCATAAACTATGTTGGGGTTTCATGAAATGTTGACTGTTTAAACATGTTTTGAGCTATGAATCTATGGTCTACTATGAGATTTGATGAAGTTTTTCAAGCTATATTGCATGAGGGTTTTACTATGTGTTGGTGGGTTGATTAACCTCGGGTTTTCTCACACAATTTCACTTTTGAATTGTATGATTGTGAACTAGCATTACATACTCGCCAAGTGTTTGATAAAATGTCTTGTTAAGGATTCTTGAGCTATTTATGATCTATTATATGACTTGTGAGCCAAGTGACATTATGATGATGAAGAGAGATATATGTGTGTATTGAATGCATGAGAAGTATCTACAGTGTTGCAAGTTGACCACACTTTGTTGGGGGGCCATATGCCCAACCACCTTGTAAGGGGGTGACATGCCTTGACCACCGTATCAGGGAATAACATACCCGTACGACTATGTTGAGGGGTATATACCTTGACCACCATGTCGGGGGAGGGGGGAGTGACATACTCGTACTACCACGTTGAGGGATTTATACCTTGACCACCTTTTTGGGGGGTAACATACCCATACTACCACATTGAGGGGTAGATACCTCAATCACCTTCCAAGGGGGTGACATACCTGTACTACCATATTGAAGGGTATGTACTTTGACCACCTTGTCGGGGGGTGACATGCCCGTACTACCACATTGAGGGGTAGATACCTCAATCACCTTCCAAGGGGGTGACATCCCTGTACTACCATATTGAAGGGTATGTACTTTGACCACCTTGTCGGGGGGTGACATGCCCGTACTACCACATTGAGGGGTAGATACCTCAATCACCTTCCAAAAGGGTGACATGCCTTGGATTCCAAATAATAGTTTGTTTTTTCTATGATGATGGTCCCTTCCTATACATGTAATATGTTCTATATAAGCATGTTTTACTTCAAGCATTGATCATGTATGTCATGTTATTATACCTATCCCTTGCTTATAGTTATGCATTTTGACTATGTTGCCTATCTCTTGTTGCACTGCATCCTATATACTTAGTACATTCCAACGTACTAATATATACTCTATGCCTACATGATGTTACTATGTAGGAACCAGAGTCCTCTCGATCATCCTCCACATGGCTAGCTCAATGTTTCAGAAAATAAGCTTTTGGTGAGTCCTTAAGTTTGGGGATACTAGCTTTGCTACTCTTGCTTTTGTTATCTCTTATGTTAAAGATTTGGTACTATGAGGGTGAGCTCGAAAAGTGTCTTGGCCCCCGCCAATCCTCTCTGAGTTCCCATTAGCAGTGTCACGTCTAGGCCCTAGGCTTGGGTCGTGACAGTGACATTCGGATAGGCAACTCAATCAACATACTAACTTAATGAATAAGGGTTGTAGGCCAACAAAATCATACTCAACATTTGTGACATAATAGTAGATTTAAAGAAAACTCAATCTAGAAAGAAGGACCTCAACATAAACTCATCATCTTCTAATTTATGAAGCCTCTATCTCTATAGTCTAGATGGTACCAGACAGGCCATGGCTACTACAACTCAAAATAAAACCAACTCAAAGCATAAGGTATATAAAATGGTATCCTCCGAATGCAAGGGAGGACTCACCAATCTGTTGTAGGAAGAATAGACCTTTAACAGAGTGCTTGTTGAAGATCTCTAGTATCTGTCTCTACATCATAAAAAGATGCAGACCCAAATAGACATTAGTATATAGAATATATTGGTATGTAAAATAACTAGAACAAAAAACCATAATCAAAGATACTCACTCAAGGGACTCTACTCATCCATCAACTCATCTCAGGCATCGACTCACCTCAAAAAGTAAGGAACTCTATTATCATACTAACATATCGTCATGACCTATCTGGTAGATTCTCTAATCAACAACCATCACCTATGACCCCATGATGATATAAAAAATGATATCATTGCCATATCTATCAAGTACCTTGATGGGGTAAATGACATCACATCGGTGGATCCACAATAAATAATATCAAGTTCTCTTTTTAGGACAAAAGGGAAACATACGATGTTAAGATTTAATCCTCTCCTACACTAGCTACCTAGTTATTGAGTTTGAGTTGTTTGCTCTTACTCAATTTGATGCTGTGTACTTGATGTGTTGTTAAAATACAGCACATCTGATGCCTAAAATAAGAGATTTTGCAAGTTGTTGATGTAAATTTTTATGGTTTTTATGTCTTTTATGTATTTTTTTGTAGAAAATACAGGTTGGCTTGATTTTGGTGAAAAGTAGCAGATTTTATGGAATTTGAAGACCTACGAGGCACACTATGAGTTGTAGCCCAAGCTATAAGTCGTAGGAGGTGGTCGTAGTGATTAACAGCTTCCAAAGATCAAAACTAGAGAAATTAAAGTCAGCCATACGAGCCTAGGATATGAATCATAGATCAAACCACAACTCGTAGCATGGACCATGGCAGTCAAGTCAAAAATTCTAAGTGCTGACTATGTAAGCCTGATTACATCTCATAGGTCACCCTACAAGTCATACTTACAAACTGTAACTGCTGCCAACTAACTTTTCTTATTTATATTTTGGTCCTTTTTATAAATAATATAAATAGTTTAAGTTAGGGTTCTAAAAGGAAGGATCATAGAGAAGATTGTAGAGATTCTTGAGAATATTTTTGGAGAGTTTTTTCTAGGGTTTAGTGTAAATATTTAAGATTTTTACTTTGAAGACCCATTTTGTGGATTTGAAATCACTTGTAATCAAACTCTATTCTTCAAGCTTGTGATTTTAACATCGAGGAAGTTTTTTTCTTCATTTACTTTGGGTAAATTCTTAACCATGTTTATTCTATTCATTGTTTGTGAGTTTGCCCTAGCTACGAGTAACTAAACTCCCACAACTTGGGGTTGTGGGAACCATAAATAGCTAGCATCTAATAACTCAGATTATTTGTATTTCTTTAATTGGGTATTTGCATGTATTGTCCATTTTCCTTTGGAATGCTTGTTGTTTGGTGGTGGCTAACACCAAACCTCGCCTAGTATCATAATCCCGACCAAGGTAGTGATGAATAGAAAAATGAAATGGGTAACATGATTCAATTAATGAGTTCTCATCTAATTAGCCAAACTCGACCAAAGAGAGGTTAACTGAGACAATGGGTAACAATTAGTTGGCACACCAGGATTGCCAACCAAGTGCCATAGTGAAATTCGATCTTCACCTTTACAAAAGGGCTAGAAGAACCTAAGTTACCATCCTACATGTAATGTCTCAATTAGGGTTATGTTATTTGGAGTATTTGAGTTAGTGAATCATGGGGAACATAATTCCTAAGTTGCTCCTCAAATTGATTGTCTCTTCGTAATTGGTAGTATAATTCTAGTAGTTATTTCACTCCTATTTACGAAACCCCCCATTCTAAAGAATATAGTCGATTGGTACTTGAAATGATTATTTGTGAGTTAATTCAGTCAAACCCTATATTCCCTGTGGATTCGACCCTAACCTCTGGTTAGGTTTATACTTGAGAGTGACCACTTTACTGTCTGAGTGTGAACATCAAAATTTATGGCACCGTTGCTGGGGAATGCGGCTAAGTTTTCGACTTGATTTCACTAGTGGTTAATTCAAGTGTTAATTTCTACATTCTCTTGTATTTTATTTTTGTTTTTATTTTTGTTAGCTATTTCAGTACAGGAACATTATTGTTCCAGCCAAACTCAGATATTCAAGAGGATACCAGGCAATAGCAGCGGAATAAGTTTTCATCACAAGTGATCTACTTCAATCACTATAGAAAAGTGTTTTATTCTATGGTCAGCCATCTAAAGACACTCGCTCCCATCTATAAAGGTTTTCATAGATATGTAGAGAAGTTATAGGAACACAACATCCAACTTTGGACGTTATAGCCCTCCAAGTCTTTCCAGTGACTCTTATATATGACGCAGTAAAGTGGTGGTTTATGCTGCCTAAAGATGTGTGCACTAATTGGGGAGAGGCGCAAAAAGTGTTAATAGCAAGTTTCTATGATAAACCTGACAAGGGCCAACAACAGGCTCAAATCGTCAACTTCTGATAAATCCCTAGTGACTTGTTAAGTGCAAATTTGGAATGGTATAAACAATTGGTGGAGAAGGCACAATATTATGGTCTACTAGATGATGAACTAGAGGTGAGATTCAATCGAGCATTAAATTCTACACAGCAAGCTCAAGTAGATGCTCTATTTGGAGAGGATTGTTGGTCATTTTTGAAGAAATCATTTGCTGAAGTCACTGAATATATGGATAAGTTTTCTGTCGTTTATCAGATGTACCAACCACTTTATAAGCACCCAGCTGCCCAAACTAGTAGGTCCGGGGACCATTCTAGCCAAGAAGGAATCAATAGAGAAAACCATTGGTTCAAGCTACCATACCAACAACGTGCTGCAGGTGAATATTCTAAAATCAATGACATGTTTGAATAACTAATCAAGAGAATAGACACACAAGAGGACCTGATGTGGGAAATCAAATTTGACATCATCAAGGTGAACTATAATGTGGACCAACAAGCATTGGCAATTCAACGACTTGATGACAAGTTTGATCTTGTTTCCATGCAATTGGAGCATACGCAAGGTGATTGAAGGAGAAATGTAAGAAATGGTGATAAGGGAAATTCAAGTTGTGAGGAATTCTGAGTACTCAAGATGGCAAAGTTGTGCGATGACGTTAAACAAGACACTTCTTGGGAGGCAACCCAAGTGTTTTTCATGTTATTGGATTGTTTTGAGTTCATTTGTATTATTTAAATTGCTAGGTAGTTGATTGACGTTTGTTTTGATTTTTGAAAATATTTACTCAATTGCATTTTTGGGACAATTGTATATTTTGAGATGAAGTATTGCAGGTGTGAAGTAAATGCTGAAAGTTGGAAGAAAATGGTATTGGGAGCAACCTCTACGAGCAGGCCTATGAGTCGTAGCTTACACTACGTGTCTCATAGTCAAGCCTAGTAGAGGCTAACAGTGTTTGATTGAAATTGGCACATACACTGTGAGCCAATCTTATGATTCGTAGCCTATGCTATGAGTCGTAAGTGGGGTTCATAGTGCCCAGGTATGATTATTAAAGTTTCTAAGTGTTAGGGTCTGTTACGCAACCATTACCTACGAGTTGTACGAAGCCCTACGACTTGTAGTTGGGGTCTCGTAAACTTGACTCTAGGATTTTAAAAGTTGGCCCAGTTTGATTATAAAAGGGGTCAAAATTCATTTTGACCCTAAATACAAACCTAACCCCCAAAATTGTTCCTAAGAATATTTCCTACTATTTCGATACCCCTTTCTGGCGTACCCAGGTCATTTTCTGGTGATCTTTCTAGCAAAGACATCGAAACCTAGGGTTTTCACCTTCTTTCTCTCATTCTATCCAATTGTTAATTATCTTCACTTGATGTATGTTTCTTGGTTAAATTTGGCACATATAATTTAGTGTCTTTTGGAATTCTCGAATGATTATGTGTTTGAAATTAGTACTGAGAGTACCTATGGGGAAATTTATGTTTAGGAATGAAAATTAGGGTGTTGTCGATTAGAATTCCCTAGGGTTGTTCCTAATTGTGAAATCACTCTTATTGTTTGGCTATGATGATCATATCTGGCCATGTTTTGTTAATTTTATATTTGAAATAGGTTTGTGATTGTTGGTTGATCCATGAAATCATGGTAGCATGGTTGAATTAAGAGTATTTGGGTGGTGCTGAAAATAATGGTTGAAGTGAGTTCTTTATATGTTTTTGAACCCAATTCCTTGAGTAACCATGTATGTGCTTCGTTGATTTGTCTTTATGCCCGAGAAATGATGATATGGTTAATCACACTTTTGTTGAAGAATTGATACTGATCTTTTGTCATGGGAAAGACTTTTTGTTTAAATTTTGATGGGATTGTCATATTCAGGTCATGGGAGTATGTGTGTGGTTGATATTTGTTATTGGATATTGCTTCAAATGTTGTTTAAATTATGTTATTGGATATTGCTTCAAATGCTGTTTAAATTATGTTATTGTTGATTGTAGCTCGTGTGGTGATTATATAGGCACCTAAGGTACCTGATAGAGGACTTTTTATGACCCGTAGGAGGACCTACGGGTCGTAAGTACCCTTCTAGGGGATAAAAGTGACCTAAGGTTTCTTAATATTCACCATACAAGACCCACCTACAGGTCATAGTGTCCATTATAAAATATAGTGGGGTCTCGTACTCTTGCCTTATGAATTATTTTAGATACTGAAAATCAGTACGAGCCCCGTCTACGACCCATAGTCACGACTATGAGTCATAATTGAGCCTCGTACCAAGGTTTTGTATGAACTGATGCTGGGAACCTGTGGACTATGAGATACTAGTACGACCCATAGTCACGACTACGAGTCGTAGGTCACCCTACGAGTCATACCTGTGCCTCGTACCTGCAACTTGTGCAGTGTTGAGTTTTAAGATGTTTTCCTTTTTGTTTTTGTTTCTCTTTGTTTCTTTCTTAGTTTGTAATGATTGTTTTGTGGCTGATTATGAATTTACGATGAAAAATTTCAGGTACTATGGCTCCTAAGGGTAGAAAAGCTGTTATCCAAGCCTTAGGTAGGAGGCTACTAGACGAAAACTCAGGAAGTGAGAAGTCAGATAGGTCTAATGACGAGATGAATGTACCGGTAGACCCTGAGACAAATGTGCCTCAAATGAGAGATAGGACAATATTAATACCGATGGTGGTTGAGAGTACTGCTAGTATGATGAGGAGGGTACAAAAGAGGGAAGAGAGGATGGTTTCGAGTTTGACACCAGGCCTTAGGAGGACACAACAGCCTCCCATTCCTTGGTCGAGCCCTCTATCTCAGCTCAGGATCTGCATCATCACCGATGGGGGATCAAGGGAATTGAAGAGATCTACAACAAGGGACTAGAGCCAAAGGGATAGCGGAAACCTGTCAGACAGTTTCATGAAGAATCCCGATTAAATGACTCAGGGTTGAATTAAGTTCCTACTTTAGAGGCAAAGATTGATTGATATAGACTTCGGTGGTTATCAGAGTAGCTGGGAATTTATACCCCACTTATGGTCAGGAAGTTCTATTTTGCCTACACCTCTACCATTCTATGATATCTTCCCAAGGGAAAGAAGGCGATGGATGAACCTAGGTTGCACAGGGTCTTGGTTCAAGGTCAGATGGTATATATCTCTGAGGAAACCATTCTCCAGGTTCAGCTTGGTCTTAACTACAGGATGCCATAGCACACAGCTGAGTACGACAACAAGATAGATAAGATTTGGCATACTATAATCGGGGAGAATATTGATTTAAGGACCGAGCTCCTCAGATGGGTAGGAAGCCAGATAATAGAGGGTGATGCTGAGCCTACACGGGTCACCAACCATGCAGAGCCTATAGTAAAGTCCCACCTCTCCTTTTCAGCTAAATTCTGGTGGGCCATTATCCGGTCTCGCATTCAGCCTACATTCATAGATAATGCCATCACCTTGGAGCAGGTCTTGTTACTAGCTAATATCTTAGTTGGCTATAAAATCAACTGGGCTTGTGTCATAGCTGAACAGATTCATGAGTCCGCACTCTAGATGAGTACCTCATTGCCATTCCCAATCTTGACATATAGACTATGCATTGAGGCTGGAGTGCATGTCTCTCTCCACATAGACCCATGTGTTGAGGCCCTTCACACCATGGATCCCAGCCAAATCAAGGCTGATGAAAATCCAGTGGCCCTCCAGCGAGCAGCACCTCCTCCTTTTCCTGAGCTATTTCCTCCTGAGCCAGCTACAAAGGGTTTGACTCCAATTGCCACTACTACTACTCCAACTGCACTAGAGCAACCTTCTCCACAGGTACATCTGTATCAGAGCCATCTACACTTCAGGTTCCCTCTGCAGACTTCCCTATTATGTCTTCTATTACTTTTCAGTGCATAGTTCACAGGTTATCCAGGACAGAGGCCTAGCTAGCTCAGTTGATACGCAGATCAAGCCTTGGGTAAGCAGATAGTCCAGGACTCGATGGACACCAAAGGTATTCATACTATCTAAGATGGGCTGGAGAGTTGCTGCAGTGGATGCCAGGGTAGACGTTTTCGAGGTGAGGGTCCATAAGAGGCTTGAGAGTGCTCATCTTGCAGATTTGGTTGTCGTATTGCAGCAGTTGGCCAAGTTCAAGGCTAACTTGATGACATCATTAGTAGCCCCGATAGTAGCCTCAGAGGAGCCACCTGTCAGAGAGAATTTGATTGATTTTTTGCTATAGATGATCCGCCGCGTGCTCTTGGGAAGAGGCCGATAGAGGAGACACCAATGCTGAGAAGGGGCACAAGATGTAGAGGGCTTCTAAGGAGCTAGAGGAGGCTATACTAAGCTTGTTATTAGAGAGTCGATAGAGGTGGAGGAGCAGAGGAAGGCATTGGAGCTTGCGAGATTGCATGGAGCGGGTACCTCGAGTTCAGCTGCAGCCCAGAACACCTAGGAGGAGAGAGAGCCTTAGGATCAGACTGATGCCGGTGCCTGAGCACCATGTGTTTTCTACTTTTGACCCCCATGCTTGCTACTTTTGGATACTTTGTTCTCGCTACTATTTCTTGATACTTTATTTTTATTTTTGTTTTTGGATAATTTGATTTTTATTACTTTTTAGATAATATGTTTTTGTTTGGTTTTATTATATATATCTACTTTGAGGAGAAAGTATCATTTTTGGTGGGGTATGGAAAGTTATGGACTTGGGTGAAGTCTAAGTAGCTGTAGTCTATAACTATCCTATTTTTTATATCCCAAGGTTTTCTTGCCGTGTTTCCTTTTCCTTGTGGATGATTTTACTTTATGTTGAACCAACATGTTTTAAGTGTTGTAGATAATTTGTGGATATATGGCAATTAATACTTTTGGCATGTATATAGTTTTGAATGATTTTGTTGAATGTGTTGAAAAATGGTACCCACAAAATTTTTGGGATTGCTGGTTACTACTGTAATCTTGCATGTGATTGGTTTGGCAATGTTTGTTCTGATAAAGCGAAAGTAAGTTAATGCTTGAAGCATGACCTATGAGTCTATGTTGATCATGTATGCAATGCCATGTGTGTGTAAGCTAATTTTGTCATATTCATGCATTGTGTACTAATTCAAAACTTGCCTTGCTACTTTGAATTAGACTGGAGATTTTGTTGATAGGGAAGGGATCTTAGGCCACTGTTCTTTAAATTATTCTACTTTTGCCTAAATGACTCATCAAATGAAAAAGTTTACCCCTTGTTTCAAATGTTTGAGCTTTACATCTACCATTTCTTTCTTGACACCTAACTGGCCTAACCTTGTCTAGTAAAACACTTTAATATAGGCCCTGATCTATCCTTGAACATGTGAACCTTGATTGAGGAAAAAAGCCTAAATTGAGGGTGGCTACCAAAAATGGCCCTGGTTTAGGGAATGAATATTGTGTACTTCACCTCAAACTAAAAGCCTAAGTTAAGGGTGGTTAATATTGTGGTATAGTAACAAAAATGAAGTGATTAGTTTGGAACGAAAGAAAGAATGGAAAATCATGTAACAAGTGAGAGAAAAAGAAGAAAAGTTGCCTTAGAATGAGAAGAATAGCAAAATGAGTTCAAAAATCGTCGGACTTCTGATTCACCATATCACGTCTAGGCCCTAGGCTTAGGTCGTGACAGTATCTGACCCCATCCCCCACCAATTGTCTTCTTCATCATTTAGTTTTCAAGGTTTTTCCATTTTAGCTCTCATGCCCTTTTTTAAAATAATTATTTCTTCAAAATTTGAATCAACTAGTTGAATATGTGTGAAGAAAGAGGAAAAATGATAAAAGATTTTTACACATCTAAAGAAAAAAAAAGTTAGTCAATGTCAATATATCACTATTTTTGGTCACTTTAGAATTGCATTACTACTCAAATTAAAACGTAAACCCTCTAAATTTATCAAAAGAGTTGATGCACATAGATTTTCATTAAGGTTGTAGAACAAAATTTCATCAAACTATAAAAATCAAATTGGGTAAAAAGAAATCCAGCGATACGCCATTTTTTCCCACAAGAATCTAAATTTTTTGTCAAAAAATTCAATCTAAAGAACTCACAACACAAGAAGAAACATCACTAAATCTCAATTGATATTTGAGGAAAAATGAGATTGGAATGTTGCGGGGTATCAAAGTAAAGGGGTGGAGGCAGGGGTTGGGGGCGGGGAGGCTGGGGTTAGGGTGGATGAGTGATTAAATATAAAAATTTAGTTAATAAAATAAAAAATAGATTTCTTTGGAGAGAGAGAGGTTAGGATTTAGGAATATTTTACCTCTTTTAAAATATGATTATGTTGTGATCCACGTGGAACTTACATAGAGCAGGTTGGATGGAAAACTTATCCAAGTTATCTACGTTTAATGACATGCACAGATAACATAAAGGCAATGGGGCAAAAAATGTCTCATTGGTTCAAATGTGGATTGATTAAGGTGTTTAATAGAAATTAGTCTTAGTTGAGGTGTCTAAGTGAAAAATATGGATAAGTTTAGGTGTCTATTGATGAGTTAAGCCTAGTTTATTTGTAGAGCAAAAAAAGTGAAATTATCAACATATACTACATACATATTGCATTGTTATCTCGATAAAAAATATAAAATAAGATATTATACAACGTCTATAAAGCTTTAAATAATTTACAATATGATACTACTAATTGTTGACATCCCAAAGGCGCAACGTTGTGGCAACTCCTAAGAAAATAATTAAATAAAAGAATTTAAAAGAAAAATAATTTAATTTAGAGTCGCCACCTAATTTTAAGGATAATTAGAAAATCAATTAATTATTTACAAAATAGTCTGCGAACCAAAAAATTCTGAGTAAGAGTTCAAGTTATTCCGAAAGAAAATTATTAATACCCTTCAGAATCCACAACTCTGGGTCTCGGTTGAACTCATTTTTTTCAAATTGAGGAGGAGATACACAATATAATATTAGTATAATAATCACAAAATATACACAAACAATGAAATAAATAATGATATGAGGAACATCATAGTATTTGTGAAACGTCAATAATATACACAATAATGAATAAATAATGAATAAACTAAAATTATTCCGTCTTTTTATGGGGGGCCTTGAAATATGACGTATAGATTTTTCATTGGTCAAGTTTAACAAACAATATGCGCATGAACTTAAACAAAAATCTTTGAATTTAAAATATAACAAATATTAGTGTAAAGTAAATTTTTCTATACTTTTGAATGAGGAAGCCTCGAAATCCGACGGATAGATTCGTTATTGGCCAATTTTAACAAACAATATCAATTAAAGAAAACAATAAAATCATAATCTTATCTAAACAAAATAATGAATCATAACAATAGTATAAAAACTAGAAAAAATGAAATGAAATAATATTCAAGTATAATGGAAACAGTAAAACCAAACAACATATATTAAACATTAGTAGATAATTAAATAAATGTTAAAAAAAAGGAATGAAAACGAGGTGATCACAGTGAGAATAAACTCAATAATCAACAATAAAAATAATAAAAATAGAGCAACTATTTCTAATGACAAAGATGAATGCTATATTGAAATATAGATCTAAATGTTAGCAGAGAAGCACAAACATAATCACCCAATAAATTAAAATAACTATTAAAATTAGACAAAATATCACAAAACAATACTCAAATAGAACAACAAATAACAATGGTAAAATTATGAAAAAGGTTACCCATCCATGGAACTGACCAGTGACTTGAAATGTTTCTTCAATGCACGTGAGAGCTTTGAACTCGTCTTGTTTGACATTTTGGTTGCTGGTCATCAGAAACAGTAAGGAAGAGAAGGACCAATTTCATTTGGTGGTGATGTTAACTGTGGTATTGAAGCTAATTTTGGGTCATTTTCTGGTGGGATTTCGATTGGTGTTTTGGTGGGTTTGGTTGAGGTGATTTTGAGATGGTGATGTCATTTCTCCGGTGTAATTTGAGAGTTTTTGAGGTTGGTTTAGTGGGTTTTTATGGGGGTTTTGGAGCTGATTTAGGTATTAATGGAGGTTTGCAGGCGATGTTTTGGATGGTTTTGGGGCTAAGTCAGTATGTTTATGGTGGTGGCGTTAATAGTAGTTTAAAAGGAGTTGCTGGTTGTGGAGAAGAGAGGACGATGGGGGGTTTGTGGTGATTGAGGCATGAAGGAGGTGGTGATATGGTGGCTGGAAATGGAGTTTCCTCACTGGAAAAATAGGAAAACGAAAAAGAAGGGTGGTGACAGAAGAAGGTGGAGGAGAAAGGAAGAGGAAGAAGAGGGTATGGTTTGGTGATTTTCCAGCGAGGGTCCGCTGGATTCTGGTGGCGGCTGCCAGAAAAGAAAATGGGAAAGAGGAGAAAATATCTTTTAGGGTTTTCTAAAATTAAAATGTCTATTCTAGTTTGTACCCTATTTTGTAACAATGTGGAGGTTATATATACATTTCATCTCAAAACCTAATGAGCTAGAAAGATATGAGCCCAAATTGTGGGATAATTGAACATACGTGTATAATTTTATCTGGACAAAAAAAATGACTTATTACATTGCATTTAAAATTTAAAATCAAGCTAATCAAAATTTTGATTATTTGAAAATAAAAGTAGTTATCAAAAAATTATTCAAAAATCTCCTAAAATGGATTTTAAATTATTTAAAATATTAACATAAAAAGTGTGAATTTTAGAAGTGTTGGGCCAAAATTGGGTGTCAAAACAACTTTCAATGTACCCAATTAGCAGTTATACATATAATAAAAAATATTACACATAATTTGGCTCTGATACCAAAATATTAACAAATGATATTTCTATTTTTATATAATTCTATATAGTAGACTGGAAGAAGAGGAAAATAGAATTATCCAATTTAGAAATTGTTATTGCTAGAAATATCTACCATCAATTCTATTATTGTGACTATGTAAAGAGTTATATGCATAACCAAAAGTATAAATTTTATAACTACCAAACTGATAGATGAAAATTCCCAAAAATCTTGACTCTTTTCCAAATTACTAAAAATACCAACTTTTTTGAGGCATTTGATACCTAAGATATAACGATTGATATTTATTAATATTAACCGTTAATTAAGTTCTGTTGCGGTAAATAAGGAAAGCAAATATACTATAATTATGATTCCTTAATTAGCGCTAAAACTCCCAACAAATTTGTAACAATCTGGTAATTTTGAAAAATCAAAAAAAATTGGAACATACGAATGTTTTTACAAAGCAATTCTTCACAAAAATAATTATTCGAATATGAAAATTTTAATTCTGATTCGACATTCAGGAATTTGAGAATCTGATGTGTTATACAATCGATACCAAAATGATGAATTGTTGTTGGAGATAACATCTCCTTTTGTAATCTTCATGGAGCCATTGCTATTAAGTTGGGGATTGACAAGAAAAGGAAAGAAATGGTCATTCGATACGTTGTTGAAGGTAATTCATCTCCAATCACAATTCATAATGACATGTGTGTGAAGTTGTATATCAAAATAAAGAAAAGGAAACATGATTTTGGGATGTACCCATTGTGGTAGATTCAACCGATTTGAATCTTGTTGACAAATATTCATTTGACGCATCATCTGAAATGGTTGAGAATGATTGTGTTATTTGTGATTATATGCCTGATTATGATGTGTCGAATGTGATTATTGATTGGACAAACATTGATCTGAAGGTTAAATAATTCGTGAGATAATATATGGATTGATTCGACGAACATCTTTTGTAAACTATTTCATGATGATACAGTTGTTAGCAAAATGCGAAAATGCAATTTAGGCTAACAAGTATCAAAATAATTTGTTAATTTTTATTCACTAATTTTTTTGTCAATGTTTGTATTAATCAGTGTGCTGATACTAATACATAGGTTATTCAGATTCATGGTTATTTTGTTAAATTTTATAAGTATCGAATTTAGGGTTTCTTTCCTAATACAAGCATTCTGTCAAACAAGTGAAAAGTAAAAGTATCATACCACCTGCTTGAAATTATACATTCAAGTATCAATACATTTATATAGGTACGTAAATATGGAACTTATGGTATTTAGGATGTAAACTTTAGGTATTTAGCACCTTATCCAGGTGTCTAATCAGTATGTAAACTTTAGGTATCTAATCAAATAAGTATTTTTGATTTGGTATCATTATGGTAGATACTATGTGCACATTGAACAATCACAACAAAAAAAAATTGTATTCGACATCAACTGTATGCAAAAATCATGTCCAATCAAACGTAGATACTTAATTTAATTCGATTTACATAATTTTCATGGATATCAGGAAAGAGAAACATCGTCAACAAAAGTAAGTAGATGATGTTAAAGTTGCTTATTGGGTTATATCCTTACTATTCAACTAGACTTGATCGTATCATAGATAGCTAAAAGAGAATGACCCATTTGTCTCTGTCAGGTGGTTGGAACACATCTATATAAATTATAAATAGAATAATAACTAAGAATCATTGGTAACTTATTCTGTATATGTCGATATCTGAATATGGAGACACTTTAAAGGCATCATCATATGTACTTATAAAAGTTAAATTTGATATATATACACAACTGTAGTTCAAGAAAATTTAAAAAAATAAACAAAAGTTCTAATAAAAAATCAAGACATGACAGTCTGAATAATTAATTTATTAGAATGTAGGACTTCATAAATGTACAAAGTTAGGAACCTTAATATAGTTACTTTATGTTGTTTCTGATATTTAGATATAAAATTAGATACCTTAATGAATGTGTCTTGGTGTATGTATTTTTAGATGTATTTTAATTTTTATTGATACTTTTTTAGTATTTGGTGCCTTATTATAATTTGATACTTTGAATTTAACAAAATAGACAAAAATTCAGAACCCCCTTTTGTGTTGGTATCAATTTAACATAATTTATTCACAATTAAAATAGTAACAACAAAATCTTAAAATTGATACCTAACAGTCTTTACAAGCAACAAGGAATGTTTGATGGTATCAATTTAGAAAAATATGAGAAAATCAAGAAACCCTTCCATGCAGAACAGGACGAACATCACATCCTAGGGATATATATTCCCTATTCCATCTTGTAAACCTGTTTGAATATGCTAAATCTTGATCCTTATCAATTGCTTCACCAATCAAGTACCGCACTGATGAAACAAGAGGAAAAATCATACAAATAATGGTGGTGAAGAACCCCTCTTCTTCATGGCCTCGGTCTCAACTGTCAAGTCATCCTCGAGAGAGACTTCTTGAGCTTCGACTATTGGGTCTTCGTGCGGTGGTTGAGGGTTCTCACTGACACAAGCTTCTTGTGTAAACCTAAGGCTGAACGATGGTTGAGCATCCATGAGAAGGACACTGATTGTCTCTTCTTTTTCTAAGATAATTCCAAAAAAGTAAAAATTTAAAATTAAACCGTAAAAAAGAAGTAATTAATTGGTGATTGACATTGATTAACTATTTGCCAAGAAAAGAGTCGTAATAATAGCTATTAAAAGTTAAGGGAGAAGGTTAATTGCTAAGTATCACACGGTAGGATAAAATATGAAAAAAATAGGATTTTTATAATTTTTTTAAAATGTAGGAAATTTTGGAGATTATGGTAAGATAAGTTGTGTATTTGTGTAATTTTTCCTAACTAAAAATCAAATGGACTCAAAATTGAGGCCCAAAATCATGGGTCAATTAAATATTTATCAATAATATTTATTTATGCAAAACATGAATAATTAGACTATATTAGAAATACTAAAATGAGTATAAACAAATATTACCAACGATATATAAAATATATAATTTATTGTAATGACCTTAATAAATTTTTAAAATTAATGCACTATATCTTGTCTCCCATTGAGAAAAGTTAGTACAATATGTCTTGTCTTCCTTTGAGAAAAGATAAAGAAAACATATAGTGGTAATGCTAGAAAATAATGGATTGCTTTATGTTAATATAAATAAATGTAGGTAGAGTTGAATTCAAAGGATAAGATAATGATTATTTGAATACTTTATATTATGATCATTTTTTTAAGAAGTCATTACTTTCATTAATGTGCTAATATATGTTCTTCTTCATTCTCATGATTTTGCTCAATACTTTTTGTTCTTCATTAGTCAAGTGATTAAGAGAACTATCATTTCGATAGCTGAATTCAAGATTTATCCATTCGATAGAATTGTTTGAGTATGGTTCCAGCATTGAGGTAGGTTTGGCTATCTTTTTTAAGATTGAGATTGAGTTATTGAATATTTTTATGTTATAATCTATAGGATGGGATCATATCATGTATTGGGATAAAAATTCTTATTGTGATGCTAATGTGAGGGATTTAATTATCTATGTGTTACTTTGAGAACATGTGAAGTCCAAATTGAGAATATTGTGAATATGACATGTTGAGAAATGGAGATAATTGTAATATGATATTGAGGATCATGGCTTACTTGATAAATGGAAGTTACTGAAATATGGTAGAGTATTTTAAAGAGAATTATACCCTAATACGTATAAAAAGGGGTGAATATATTATAATTGCTAAACCTTGAGAAATTGATATTTATTGAATTTATTAAGAGAAATATTGATTCCATAATTGTGTCTTGATTACATGCATCCTCATTCTGCATGTCATGATATATTAAGAAATTGTGAATTGTGAAACTACTTTTTAAAACCCTTGATCATGATTTAGGTGGCAAGGCAGCTGATACATTGCAAAACTTATTATGAGTCCTTGACCACGAACTAGGTGGCAAGATAGTTGATATATTATGATTCTTATTATAAGTCCTTGACCACGAGTTAGGTGACAAGGTAGTTGATATATTGTGATTGAGGTATATGGCCTATGAGGTCCCCATGGGTCCCCTTAGTCTACGGAGCCTTAGCTCGACGAGGGTGTATATGACAAACTGTGCGACAGTTTTGATTCCACCTTGCATTGCATTGCATACCATACTATTATATTACTTGTGGTTATTTTGGATTGGCTTAATTGAGATTATATGTTTACTTTATTTGAGTCATTCTATATAAATTGACGGCACCTATGCCAGACTGGTTTTTTTGTTGCGGGTGAAAGTGTTCCTATATTATTTTATAGTTTATTCAATTTTTGATTCCTAGTTGGTTAAACCTACTGGGTACTGAACTCATCCCTATTTATTTCTCCCAAACAGATTCTTGTTAGAATTATCCACGTAGTAGTTGATTTGCTCGTGCAGTTAGTTCATAACAGATCTAGTGGCGAGACTTAGAGCTTCAAGTTGCCATTGGATTCTATCTTAGTTATTCAGTCTTTATCTCTATTCGAAGACTGAGATGTACTTATTTCACTAGTTTATGTATTTAGATGTTTTTTACAATCATGACACCTAGTTCTAGATTATGATTTTATGGGTGACTTATCATGTAATGACTATTTATCTATTGGGTTTTTTTCTTTAAGTGTACTTTATTCTTGAGTTTAGAGTTAAGTGGCCTTTTAGGCATGACCTCATTTTGGGTTGTGACATTAATACAAAATCATTTTAATAAAATCAAATTATTATTAAATAAATCTAAATTAACTAGAATAAATTTGAGGAAGATGTAAAAGCTAAAAACTAAGGGAAGAAAAGAGAAAGTGAGAAAATATTATTTTCTCTACTTAATTGTCGTAAATTTGTGTGTGTGTCTATTTTCTCTGCACTGAGAGAGTAATTTATAGCCAACCAACAACACTACACAACAAGAAACATGTGGGATCCACTCGTAATTTTTAATTCATTTTTGTGGGTCCCACAGTTCACTACTCTTTCATGGAATCTTTTCTTTTTCATGTAGCAATTGCAGGCTACATAATAGTGATTTGACATAGTGGAAATACATCATCATCCATTTCTATTTTGTTTACAGCACTCCCCCTTGGATATCTTATAAAAATAATAATGTACATAGTTATTCTTAATATGCATTGTCAGCTGCCTCGTTAAAAATCTTACTAGGAAAAACCCTGTGGGACAAAAACCTTGATGAAGAAAAAATGAGTGCAGTGCGTATTTACTCCCCCTAATAAAGCATTACTTAATATCTCGAGGACGACGCATTCCAATTTTGTATCTCAATTTCTCAAAGCTGGAGTTGGCAATGCCTTGGTAAACATATTCGCTAAATTATCACTTGAACAAACTTGTTGAACATCTGTTTCTCCCTCCATTTAAAGATCATGAGTGAAAAAGATATTACGATCCAACCCCGTGGGCCGTGATTAGTGCCCAGATTGGGCACCCAGACACATTCACAAAGCCAACTTACAAACGGATGACTTATATTTTTAAAAAAAAATTGGCAGAGTTTTTTTTGTTTTATGGACTATCCAACATATTCCTGCATATCAAAAGATATCAACAACGACCAGACAGAGTCAACAGAACAACATATATACATATACGGGCTGACAAGGCCGCCATGGGGGGTAAAGCCGCTCAACATACACAACATACATATCTAATCATACAGACAGGCACAACCCACATATATATACATATCCACAGACCTCTAAATAGACTAACAGAATCATAGGACGGGGCAGGGCCCCGTAGTACCCACGAATAAATGTATATGCAAAATAACGAACAAGTGTATATCAAAAGTGGGCCCCGAAACAGGGGGAACACTCCAAACAGAAGAAAAGTATCCTAAGCTAGGGGGTCACCAAACTATACGTCGGTACCTGTGGTCACGAAACGCAGCCCCTGAAAAAGGGGGGTCAATACGAAGTACGTACTGAATTTGTAAAGCAGAATGTAAATCTGAGTAGTAATCGAAACAAAAGTATGTAAGGCAAATACATATTTCAAAAATATTAAACTAATTACTTTCAAAATACAAATCATGCATAGGGCACAGAAAATATGGCCGCCCGCCCATCAATGGCACCATAACACAGCATAACACCAGAAGTACGTACTGAATTTGTAAAGCAGAATGTAAATCTGAGTAGTAATCGAAACAAAAGTATGTAAGGCAAATACATATTTCAAAAATATTAAACTAATTACTTTCAAAATACAAATCATGCATAGGGCACAGAAAATATGGCCGCCCGCCCATCAATGGCACCATAACACAGCATAACACCAGAAAGTTGTAAATCTCTAAATTCCCATCACATATCACATCACAAAAATAGCATAAGCGAGCCGGCGTTACGTATCGCCGTCCCCGTACTCACCCAAACATAGTATATCATCAAACACCGCATAATATACAAGTGAGCCAGGCGTTACGTATCGCCGTTCCTATACTCACCCAAACACAGCATAACACTGGAGTATATCATAATGTGCACGATAATCAACCAGCCCGGGAACCGGCGAACGATATCATAATAGACACGAGCGGAGTAGTGAGTAATCATATGCATAAAATCCTTGTCATAAATCCAAAAGATAAGCAAAATAATCATGTTGGAAACCAAAAGCATAATTATTACATTTCTTTCAAAAGTTCTCAAATTTGCATTAAAAGGGTGTCGCCGAACCCACGGACGGGTGGAGACTCGAACTATCCCAACTTATGAAGAACATACTCAGCCTAGGTCATACAAACTCCTACGAGGAATTTCAAAGCAATCCGAGCCTTTCTTAAAAAGTTATGGACGTTTGTAGTTTTAAAGTAGTTAAAGAATAACTTCTTTCAACAACTAATCAAATTTCACATATTCCTGCAACTTTTAAATTTCAAAGACCTAGGAGTCAATATTATGACAATTAACATAAGAATGCCAAGAAATAAATATGGATCATATACATGCTTGGATTGCGTAAATAGAGTTCTCTCGAAGCTCGCATCATGGCCTATTTTTAACTAAGACATGCCAAAAGGAAAGGTTGTTTTACATACCTCCAACACTCTCCAAATTATTCCAACACAAAGCCGAAAGCTTAACATACTACATACACACATGGATAGTTCCCAATCATTTCTTCACCCTATAATGATCATATTATACTAACTAAGCATCTCTCCAACGCTCTCCAAAATATTCCAACGCAAGTTCAATTCCAACTTATGCTTTGGATCGCCCAAAGTCTACAAACAATTCATAACAATACCAAACAATTAGCTAAAGACTTTTTGGGCCTTAAATTCCTTCATTGTTCCAACATAATACAACACTACACATCATACATATACTCACATGGCTCCAATATCTTCACACACAACTCACTCCCAACATTCCATATTTCATTATTTCCCTTCCTTTTTACATACTACAATATACTTACAACCAAAATAACACATAAAAAGACCAAATCTTACCTTTTCTCTTCAATCCAACAAATGGGCTAGGGTTTTCAAAGATGAGAAAATAGGTGATTAATTGCTCCAACAACACTTTCAAGCTACTTAGGGACCCCAAAATAGTAGGTTTGCATCAATAAATAATTCTTGGAATGGAAGAAAATGAATTTCAAATTTCCAAGTGCTAGGCCGAGAGCCTCTTGGAAATGTTCTTCAACTTGGCTTTTTTTTCTAAGTGTTAAGTGAAATGAAAATAATGAGGGGAGCTTATATATATATATATGAGTCTTTGGCCAAGTGAACATGACCCACACCACACTTGTTCCAATTAAATTCTAACACAATTTGGTGTGGGCACCACTTAATTAATTCAAGATCTTCAACTTTCTAAAAATTCCACTTTTGATCCCAAACTTTTCCTAATTAATCCAATGAAAGACATACAGGTTCTAATATCAGACAAAAATGGTATCAGAGCGGTTCGTCCTCGCAATGTCCACAGACCGTGTCTAGTAGAGTCTTATTTATCGGTATGTTGTGCACCATATCTATAAACAGGATGCTACAGGATATTTAGGATGTTATTCATTCTTTCTGATCATAGATCGTACGATAGAGTGGTATTATTAGGATGACCTTTTTCTGACAGAATATTTTATTTTCAGCGATGCCTCCGAGAAAGACCTCAAATGCCCGGAGGGGCAGGCCTGCAGCGGTAGGTGAGACCCGTCGAGTCCAGAGGACTACTAGGGCTCATGCTCAGAGAGAGCCGGACATTGCACCCCCGACAGCTAGTTCAGCTACACTGCCAGCTCCTGATTAGATATGTATGTTGTGTATGTTGAGTGGCTTTACCCGCCATGGCGGCCTTGTCGGCCTATATATGTATATATGTTGTTCTGTTGACTCTATCTGATCACTGTTAATATCTTTTGATATGCAGGAATATGTTGGATAGTCCGTAAAATAAAGGAAACTCTGTAGAATTTTTTTTAAAATATAAGTCATCCGTTTGTAACTTGGCTTTGTGATTGTGTCTGGATGCCTAATCCGGACACTAGTCACGGCCCACGGGGTTGGGTCGTGACAAAAGAATTCTGGTGAAATGTATTTTGTTCGGTCTCCATTAATATATCCTTCCTTTAGTTGAGCTATACGTGCAATATTGTCTTCATAGAATATTATTGGAATATTTCTTCTCAAAGAAAGACCACATGGTTCTTGAATGTATTGAGTTATTGATTTTAACCAAATGCATTCTCGACTTGCTTCATGAATGACTATTATTTTCGCATGATTTGAAGAAGTGACAACCACAGTTTGTTTCATTGAACGATATAATATAGCTGTACCGCCGCTTGTGAATAAATAGCCTATCTGTGATTGACCTTATGAGGATCAGATAAATATCCTGCATCTGCATAGCCAATCAATTGTGACTTGGATTCATTTGAGTAAAACGATCTCATATCAATGGTCCCTAGAAGGTGTCTCAATATAAGCTTAATTCCATTCCAGTGTCTTCGTGTTGGAGAAGAACTAAACCTTTCTAACAAGCTTATAGTGAAGGTTATATCTAGCCTAAAATTATTAGCAAGGTACATTAACGCACCATTAAGATGTGGTATTTCAGCACCAACAAGCTCTTTATCATTTTCATGAGGTCAAAATGGATCTTTATTAACATCAAGAGATCTCACAATCATTGGGGTACTCAATGAAAGTGCTTTATCCATGTAAAATCTCTTTAAAATATTCTTGTATGTTGATTGATGGACAAATATTTCATTGGCAAAATGTTCAATTTGTAGACCAAGACAAAATTTCATCTTTCTAAGGTCTTTCATTTCAAACTCATTCTTCAAACATTTTATAGCTTTTGAAAGCTCTGTAGGAGTTCTAATGATATTCAAATCATCAATATATACAGCTATTATGAAAAATTCAGATTGAGACCTTTTCATAAAGACACAAGAATATATTTGATCATTTTTAAATCCTTCATTTAGGAAATATTCGCTAAGACGATTGTACCATATTCGGCCTGATTGTTTCAATCTGTATAAGAATTTCTGAAGCTTTATTGAATAATTTTCTCGAGAATCACTATATGTTTTAGGTAATTTGAATCCTTCAGGAATCTTCATAAAAATATTGTGGTCCGATGAGCCATATAAATAAGTAATGACTATGTCCATCATGTGTATTTTATGATTTTTATGAACTGTCAAATTCATTAGATACCTGAAGGTAATTGCATCTACTACAGGAGAATATGTCTCCTTATAATCAATGCCAGACCTTGGTGAAAATCCTTCGGCCACAAGTCATGTTTTATATCTTACAACTTCACCTTTTTCATTTCGCTTTCTCACAAAAACTCATTCGCACCCCACTGGCTTGACACCATCAGGTGTTCGAATTATTGATCTAAAAACTTCACATTTTTCAAGTGAAGTCAACTCTACTTTAATTGCTTCCTTCCATTTTATCTAGTCATTTTTCTATCTATATTCATTGATAGATTTTGGTTCAAGATCCTTATCTTGCTGCATTATTTTAGTGGCAACATTATAAGAAAATTATCGACCAAAATATCATTTCGATTCCATCTTTTTCTTGTCGAAACATAACTTATTGAGATCTCTTCATTTTTATTATTTTCAAGTATTTGAACCTTCTCTATGGTCTCATAATTTGTTATGTCTCACGTCCCTTCTTGAATAACCGCTTTCATATTATGCTTACTTTCTCTTATTCTTTTTTCGAGGATTTATTTTCTTGGAACAAATTGTTCTGCCATGTTTTAAGTATGGCCTAGACTTAATTGCCTTGATGATTTGTCTTACTAGGACATCAACTCGAGCTGGAGCATTAATAGCTGGAATATGCAATTTTGTGACCCTTAAAAGGTTAGTAATTGCATCTGGCAATTGATTTGCAATACTTTGAAAATAAATTAAATTTTGAACTTCTTGCTCACATTGATTTGTCTGATGATCTAAATGAGATAATGACAATGAATTCTAATCTATCTCATTTTCTAATTGTTTATGTTCTCTCCCTAATATTGGGTATACTGATTCATCAAAATGACAATCAGCAAACCTTGCCGTAAATAAATATCTAGTTCTAGGCTCCAAATATTTTATAATAGAATGAGATTCATACCCAACATATATCCCCAACCTTCTTTGGGGACCCCTCTTTGTGTGTTGTGGTGGAGCAATTAAAACGTACACCGCACAACCAAAAACCCTAAGATGGGAAATGCTTGGCTCTTGACCAAAAACCAACTATAATGGGGAGACATCATGATAATTGGTTGGCCTTATGCGCATAGGTGTTGCTGCATGCAAAATAGAATGCCCCCACATTAAAACAAGCAACTTTGTCCTCATCAACAGTGGTCTAGCTATCAATTAAAGACATTTAATCAATAAATCTGCTAGACCATTTTGAGTATGAATATGAGCAACAGGATGTTCAACTGTTATCCCAATAGATAAACAATAATCATTAAATGACTTAGATGCAAACTCATTAGCATTATCAAGACGAATTATTTTTGTTGCATAATCTAGAAATTGTGCTCTTAAATTTATTATTTGAGCCAACAACCTTGCAAAGGTCATATTGCAAGTTTATAATAAGCCCACCTATTTTTATCTTGTAGATGCATCTATCGAGATCATAAAATATTTAAATGGTCCACATGAAGGGTGAATTGACCCATATATATAACCCTTTATGCATTCCAAAAATGCAGGGCATTCAAAACCAATCTTAATTGTTGATGATTTACAATCAATTTTTCCTGGGAAGAAGCAACACAAGGGAATTCTTTAGATTGAAGAATTTTCTGATTCTTCAAAGTATGCCCATCTGAATTCTCAATGATTCTGCGCATCATATTATGACCAGGATGCCCCAACTAATCATGCCAAATAGTAAATCATTACAATCAATAAACCTTTTATTTACTATGACATGTGATTCAACTGTACCAATATTTGTATGGTACAACTCTGAAGAAAGTGCAGGTAATTTTGCATGTACGATTTTCTTCCCATCATTTATTGTAGTAATATAAAGGTATTCAACCTTTCCTTCATTCGCAGTCTCAACAGGATAGCTATTTTGACAAAGAACCTTGAAATTTAACAAGTTTCTTTGAGAATTACTACAACATAAAGCATTATTAATGATCAATATTATTCCCCCAGGTAGTACTAGGGATGCTCTTCCAGAACCTTCAATTATTTTTGTACTACCAGATATTGTGTTAACATTGGCTTCTTTCATAACCAAATGAGAGAAATATTTCTTTTCTCTTAATATAGAGTGAGTTATGGCACTATCCAGAAGACACATTTCTCCATTAATCATCTTGAATTCAATTGAAGACTAAAATTTTATTTATCTTCACAAAATAAAAGTACATTATGAGATATAAGATAACAAATAATATTGCAAGAAAACTTAAGCCTTTATTTTATTATAGTTTTAAATTTTAAGACATAATCAAAAGCACATAAAAGCAACAACATATTGCACATCATAAAATCATACATCAATTATGATCACCAAAAAAATCTTCAACCTCCAGATGAGTAAGGTCATTGAGATCATTAAATTATAACATCCAATAAAATTACCAATATACCCTTAGAGAAAAGATGTGCGGATAACACATCTTCCCATGTCCTGTTTGCAAATCCGAGGCCGAATATGCGATCCACATAAAAAAATTGAGTGGAAAAATAGTCTCAATTGAGTTTTTGAGCAAGCAGATAAAAGATAATTTTTTGATTCGAAAATGAAAAACAATATTGGTATGTGATAGAGGCACGTCACGCCTCTGTAGCGGAGGTGTACTTATTTTTTCAATTTCTTTCGATGGGATAAGAAAACTCGTTCGAAAAATTTTCAGAAAAAAAAATATATGTGTGCTTTCGAAGTGAAATTTTTTTCTTTATTTTACGAGGGACATTTCGAACAATTTTCAACTCCTCCTAAACTCAAAACATGTTCAAAATAGGTCATTTTGATCATAAAAAGGGATCTATAATCCCATTCAAAGTCTTTTCTAAGTCTTGGAGAAAGTTAGGGCATGAGAAGAGAGAATAGAAGAACGTAAGATTGGAGAATTCAAGGGAGAATTCTTGAAGATTAATCGTTAAAGTTTCACCCTAGGTATGTAAGGCTAAACTAAATGCATGAGACTATTCTCTCATGTGCTCCATAGATGGCCATAGAAGAGTTGAAAGTCTAATGAGTCTATATACATGATTCTTGATGGGTTTTCTTGAAGATTATATTAATTACATGTATTTTCATATGTTGATGATCATAATAAACTTGTTTTCTTGAATTGAATAATTTTTATGAGATATTATATAACCCTACATGATTATTTTTGAAAGCATGCATGAATGAACTTAGGGATTAAGTCTAGAGCCTTGATTTGAGAATGTCGATTGTGATTGTGATGTGAGAATGATGACGAATTGATAGATCTTAATAGTCCTATAAGTCCCCATAAATGAACTCTAATGATTTGTTCATTCAATTATTCCCTACTGATAGTTCTAAATCTTTAGCTATTAATTGAGATGTTGATTAATAAGATGATCAGAGTCTCCATGAGACTGATTGAATGATAGTATCTCTATGAGGCTGATTGAGATGATTTGATTGATATAGCTTGATTGGGATGGATTGTCTTATGAGCACAAAGTCTAGGTAGGAGTATCAATCCACTAAAAGAGTAACAGTTAATCCAACTAGCACTTGTCAAACTACGTAGCCAAGCATAGGTGAGGATTAAGACCATCACATTATGTTATGTTGAGGTTCCCTCTAGATAGAAATCCCTGAAACAATAGAGGACTTGTAGATTGTCGTCTTTATTTTGAATTATCCATTATAATTTTGATTAGTTCTCTACCTGGTAAGTATAGAACGACAATGGCAACAATAATGGCTTGGTGTATAATCACTGACTCATAAGTGATTGTTGTCGGATAAGAGAATATCCCAGAAAGTTTTCACCTTGAGTACTCTAAGTCGAGATAAGATCAGATAAGATGAGAGGATTTGAGTTAAGTTCCTTTAAGATGAGTCTGATCTGGTTGATGAGGCTTGATTAGTTAAAGGGGTACTTGTCTACTCTTTATTCTTGCATTAGATAGATATTTGACATGTTGATGGTTGATTTTTCTGAGTTGATATTGTTCCATATTATTCTACTAGTTTCTATGTCATGCAGCTATTTTATATACCGTATATTGCACGTATTGATGCCACTCAATGCTGCATCATTTTATGATGCAGATATAGGGATTAGAGATCATCAACAAGCGCATTGTTGAGGATCTAGGACGTTCAGCTAATTGGTGAGCCTCCCCTACTTTGGAAGATTCATTATATTTACTTGATCTTGCTTCAGAGTTAGAGTTAATTAGCTTTATATTGATTGAGGTAGCCATGGGTCTGTCATTGGTGCCACTTGATAGTGATAGAGGCTTCATAGACTAGAGTCGAATGTTGATTATTAAGATTATGATCTAGTTCCTTCTACTAGTCTTTATCTACTTGATATACCTTTTAGACAAGATGATGAGATGTCCCTATTTACTTTTCTTTTGTCTTTCACTGATTAGTAGAGTTTATTGATTGGATGAATGTGATTAGGCTAAGTGATTCGCTTGGGGGGTAACAATAGCCTCTGGGTGCCGGCCACGTCTAGAGTACCCTTCCAAGGCATGACAAACTTGGTATCAGAGCACGAGCTCAAGAGTCCTAGGGAGTCTATGAAGCTATGTCTATTAGAGTCATTATTGGTGTGAAAAGCTCCACATGCATAATGTGGAGGCCATAGGACATTTAGGAATTGTTTCACTTCTTTCATTTCCTAAATCGTGTGATAGAGTTATGCTCTATGAAAGATTCTTTTTTAATTCATGCTTTGCATGTTGCAGAGTTGTGATCACGTCTCCTAGAAGAGCCATCAGAGGCAAAGGCTATCCCGCCAGACAGAATGTCAACCCACTTGAGCTCGAGGACATGAGGAGCCCGTGGAACTAATTGTCCTTGTTGAGCAGCCCACACAAGATGAGGTCTCCAATGCTGACCTTCGCCAGACTATTCAAACTCTAGCCTAGGCTATCATAACACCTGCTATGAGACAAGGAGCGGGTAGATAGAATGCACATGATACATCTAGAGTCCAGGATTTCTTGAGGATGAATCCGCCTGAGTTCACAGGGTTTGCATCCACTTAAGAACTTGAGAACTATGGAAGGAGCTTCAGAAAGTGTTCTAAGTGATGCAGGTGGTTGATGCTGACAAAGTTGAACTGCCTGCTTACCAAGTCTAGGTTGTGGCTAGACTACGGTTCGACCAATGAAAGAAGGGTACAGGAGAGGATGCCCCTTGGTTGACTTTGGCAATATTCGAGAAAGCCTTCTTAGGGAGCTTTTTCCCTAGAGAACAAAGAGAGGCCAAGGTAAGAGAGTTCTTGAATCTAAAATAGGGCTCTATGACTATGAAAGATTATGGATTGAAGTCACGCAACTATCTCAATATGCTCCGGACATGGCTACTGATATGAGGGGGAGAATGGGGATACATGTTGATGGGTTTAATAGAGGGCCAAAAAGAGATGGGAGAGGAGAAATACTTATGAGTGGTATGGACATTGGGAGACTGATGACCTTTGTGCAACAAGCTGATGAGAAAAGGTAGCATGATAGAGAGGAGTTCGTAAGTAAGGAAGCTAAAATGTTCAGCCATGAGGTTGGAAAGAAGGGTAATGGAAGCAGATTTCAGATGGGGCCGACACCATCATCTGTTAGTGCATGTGCACCTAGAATCAAGAACCATCAAAGGACCCAAAATGTTGGAGCCCATGGATCTCAGTCACAAGCTAGTGTGGCTCAAGGTTTACTGTAAGCCAACATTTCGTAAGTGTGGTAAATTGCACTTGTGGAAATGCCATGAGGGGAGTGATATATGCTACAAGTGTGGCCAGGGGATCACTATCATAGAGAGTGTCCAAAGTGGGCTGACTAGGCTCAATCTACTGCACTAGCCTCCTAGCAAGAGGAAACTAGAAAGGTACTACGTCAGGCGCACGCAGAGTCACAAATTGTTTATATGCCATAGGTAGTCATCATGATCAGGAGAAAGCCTAGATGTTGTGACAGTTATGATTCGAGTCTTTTCTCTTAATTTTATTTTTTGATGGATCCTGGTGCCACATTATCTTTCGTAACTCCTTATGTAGCCAGTAGATTTGATAGAACCCCTGAGAGTTTTCTTGAACCCTTGGATGTTTCTACTCTAGTAGGTCTATTAGAGCTGAGAGAGTCTGTAGAGCTTGTGTAGTGTCCATCCATAATAAGGATACCCTTATTGATTTGGTTGAGTTAGAGATGACTGATCTTGATGTGATCCTTGGCATTAATTAGCTTTTCCTGAGGATCTGCTTGGAGTCCCTCCTGATAGGGAGATTGACTTTGGGATTGATATTCTTCCCGATACCTAACCTATCTCATTTCCACCTGATAGGGTGGCCTCTGCTGACTTGAAAGAGTGGAAAGAACAATTGAAAGATCAGTTAGAGAAAGTCTTTATGTCACAACTGAGACCTGGGGTTTAGAAGTGACATGATGAATAGGAACCCGAGAGTCCCCAAACAAGCCTCAAAGTACCAAAATTCACATCATCGGTTCGGAAGCACATTCAAATTAAAGAAATAGTTCTAAGGGATGGGAAAGTAGGACTCATGTTACAGGGATATCTTAGGGAAAAGGGAGTAGCATGGATTCATATAGCATATAAAACATAATGACTAACGGACTGGTAGGTGTGACTCACGCTATGGGGGCAATTCAAAACTTAGGATCTTCCACATTTCCACATCAAACATATATATATATATATATATATATATCATAATTCCTATAATCAATCCACAATAGTCATATCCAAAGGATAACCATAATCATAAGGTTCAAATACAACATATAATACATAGATATGATGAGAGTCTACAAGATGTCCAATAATGCTTCTAGTCATAAGATAGGACGGGGGCTAAGACATGTTTCAGGTTTACCCTCAAGTATAGATAACATAAACAACAACTTAAGGTAGAGGAATGGTGACTTGTCCGTGGAAGATAAGACTCACCATAGCTAATGTCTGAAAATCTGATCTAGTCATTGAATGGTGGATGAAAGTAATCTCCGGTCCCTACATGGTGAGATCATATAGGCAAAAGTATGTGTTAGTATGTTTAAATGTACTAAGTACGCGGGGTGCAATGCATGTAACTTACCAAAACCTGCATAGAATATTAGATGGCAAGGGCACATAATATAGAAGGAGATTTATAGCAAGGAATGTAATATAACAAGATGCTATGAAATTCATGATGCATGAAATGAAAATGATACTCATATATATAGGGACATGGCTAAGGATATGAGGGGGAGAATGGGGATACATGTTGATGGGTTTAATAGAAAAATGATACTCATATATATAGTAGGGATGTGACCTTAACCGACATAAGTAAGACCAAGCGAGCTATTACTTAGAATCCCGATGAAATCCCCTAATCGGTAAATAGGTAGTCTACTTGTCAAAGGTAAACCATACTTCACCTTAGGGGAACCCATCCCATTTCGTATGAAGTAACCTTCCTTACGAGAACATATCCCATTTCGAATAGAATTTCCACATATAGCATATCTTGTCACATTATACTTCACCTTACGGGAACCTATCTCATTTCATATGAAGCAACCTTCCTTATGGGAACATATCCCATTTTCGATAGGATTTCACATAACCTATGTTAGGCACATAGTTCTAGGAAAGAGAGTACTCCCTGAATCCATCGGTGCTAAGTCGTCATCCCATAACAATACTTATAATATACATATACATGCTTTCAAGAGATACAAGTCTTGCCAAATCATTTTAATGTACAATTGGGTTTAAAAGCCAAACATCATTCATGATAGTTTATACTTAGGGGTAAACACCAAAACCACATTCTCATAGTCATAATACTCATGCATAGAAATAGTTCATTCATATATAAAATGGTGCAAGTACCCAAAATGCTCAAAGAGCCATAATCAATAGATATATATGTGATAACATTCTTGTCATAACCAATATCTTATCAAAATCATATCATAAAACATAATTGAGCTTAACTCACTTCATAATTTCCATAAAATGTAACATTTATGATTGCATATCTCATGAATGATGTGCGAATAACATGGGTAATAGAGATACAATCTAAAATCATCAAATAGTATGAAATTCAAGTGAAAATATAGTTAATCCACATTTGAAATCATAATATAATCACTCATTCTTAGATTCAATCATTTAAGGACCATGTATGTTCAAATATTCTTAATAACAATGTATTTCTATATTTCAAAGCTTAAGTCATCTTTAAATCCATAGATAAACATAACCCCTTCATTGTTGGAATTTAAGGAATCAAAATATTTTAAAACTCCAAATTAAAGTAAGTAAAATTAATGTAGATTTCTTGAAAATAGTTTGGGTCTCCTTGATTGGAAGTAACCAAAGATCAAAACCCACATACCTTAGCTAAGGAAGGAACTCCAGGAAGAGACTTGAAGAAGATTAGGCCTTCCCTTGATTTCCAAGCTTGATTTGTACTAGAGTTCTTGAGAGAAGTTTGAGAGGATTTTCAAATTGAAAGGAATGAATTTGATAATTAGGAATATGGTTTAGGTCTTTAGGAAGTGTTAAGATAGAATACGAAGTCCCAAAAAGTCATTAGAATCAATTAAATTTATGAAAACACCATTAATGAAATGAGTAGAGAATTTGCACATCACCACTTCAAGAGAGGGTTCACGGCCCGTGTGGTATTACAAGGTCCATGATCTTGCCCCTGAAACCACACTTAGTAAAAATTTTTGAAGTTGGAACTTGACTTCAACACTTAAAAAAAAATAGGCAAAGTTCACCTATACGAAGGGCACCACGGGCCGTATGGAGTTACACGATCTATGTGGAGTTTCCGTGTGACTGCCCGTGCCCCCTCACTTAAGAAATTTTTGAATGGAAAAGGGATCCCCAAGGTAGGCCACACGGCCAATAAGCCTGGTCGTACCCCATAAATAGTCCCAAAATATTATTGGTTCAAGCTCAATGTCATACACATGAGTCGTACAAGATATTATTCCACACTTAAAACATAAATTTGGGAAGAAATCATATGATGGAACATCCACTTGGTTCGTGGGAAGCCACACAGGCCGTGTGGATGCCCATGTCGCTTGCCTTAGATAAATAGTGATAACACAGCACAAGAGGGCTTTACGAAAAAAGCATAACTTCTTCATCCAAACTCTAAATTAGGTGAAACCAAGTGAGTTGGGAAGATAATTCAAAAGGATTTAATTTGATAGGTCGTGGGCTACCTAGTTCCTTTTGTGCTGAGAGATATGATCCTTTAAAGTTGACCCTTCTATCCATACTTGTGAGAAAGTTAGCCAACAAAATTCCTTTGAACTTGTCTCAATGTAGGAGACACATGATGGCCTTAAACAACAAAAATAATCTTGAATTAAAGGCTTGAGAGTGAACTTAGGTTAAACTTGGAAGTTCTATGGAAATTCCCCGGTTAGAGTTCGAAAAGAGGATTCGAAAAGTGTTTGAGCGAGTGAATGAGAAGCTAAGTATTTAGAAAAAGAACAAATAGTAATAAAGGAGTTTACACTAATTTGGAGGGAGGGTCATACAGCCCGTGGAGGCTTCCATAAGGTGTCACCTTGGCCCAAAACTTTCTGAAACCAAATCTCAAGCGTCATTAAAACTACACAAAAAGAATTTGGGTCTTTACACTTTATAAGGCCGAGTGTTTCTCCTTGGGGTGTCCCTGTCCTATTTGTACGAAAGAAAAGTAGGTCCCTAAGAATGTGTATTGACTACAGGCAACTGAATAAGTTCAGAATAAAGAATAAATATCCTCTCCTAAGGATAGATGATTTGTCTAACCAACTTCTAGGTGCCTCTTGTTTCTCCAAGATAGACCTCAGATCTGGCTATCACCAGTTGAAAGTAAGGGAATGTGATATTCCAAAGACAACCTTTAGGACTAGATATAACCATTTTGAATTCTTGGTCATGTCCTTTGGGTTGGCAAATGCACTTGCAGCCTTCATGGACTTGATAAATAGAGAGTTCAGACAGCAGACTAGATATAACCATTTTGAGTTGTTGGTCATATCCTTTGGGTTGATAAATGCACCTGCAGCCTTCATGGATTTGAAGAATAGGGTGTTTAGACAATATCTTGATATGTTTGTGATTGTGTTCATCGACAAAATTTTGGGGTATTAGAGAGATGAGGAGGAACATGCAAATCTCCTCAGAGTTGTCCTCCAAACAATTAAGGACCATGAATTATATGTGAAATTCTCAAAATGTGAATTCTGGCTTATTCCTAGGCCATGTTGTCTCTAATGATAGTATTCTAGTGGATGCTCAAACGATTGAAGCAGTTAAGAACTGATCCAGACCAACCTCTTCGACTGGCATAAGAAGTTTTTTGGGGTTGGCAAGCTACTACCACAGATTTGTTAATGGATTTTCTTCCCTATCCACACCATTGACTAAATTGACTTAGAAAAAGGTCAAGTTTCAGTGGTCCAACGAATGTGAGACAAGTTTCCAAGAGTTAAAGATAAGACTGACTATTGCACTAGTTTTAACTTTGCCCAATGAGATAGAGAACTTTATAATCTATTGTGATGTCAGGGACTATCCAAAGTAGGCCAACAAAGCTTAACCCACTACACCGACACCACTAGTTAGAGGAAATCAAAGAGATGTTGCTTCTAATATAAGCAGGGCCACAGACCAGTCGTATACCATGGGTAGTCGCGTAGACCAAAAAAATACTTTAGATGTTATGATAGGTATGATTCACGTATTTACTTGCTTTTGATGTTATCCATGAGAGAGAGAATTTTTTGTTTCCAAGAAGTTTAGTATTGCCACATAAGAGTGTGATTTGGGGTCTTGTAAACCATAAGTAGAATTAAGTCATCCTAGAGTTAGAAGGGTGACGATAAAAAAGAAGAAACCTAATAGTGAGAGTGATGGTTGATTGAAGCTTGTAACTAGAGTCATGTGTCAGTAATATACTGATGATTTGATTCCCATAACTCTTGGAAAATAAGTAGTAAATACCATTTGATGTTCATGATGCAGTATAGAAAAATAGTTATTATTAGGGTAAGTTGGAGTGTGCTCAACCTAGAAAAAGGTTTATATTGATGTCATAGTATTAATGAGGGCAGAGTATAGAGGATGAATAAGGGAACAGAGTGTTTTCCATGTGATTGATCTAAAACTAGGCTTATGATTTTGAAGTGAGAGTCTCATGAGATTCGTAGAGTAATGAGCTAGCCAGATAATGTGGTATACTAAATGGGTGAATGGTACTTGAGTTGTGAAGAAAAGAGGTAACATTATGATAGTGATAGTCTTCGTTGGAGATTTTCTCTAAGTGTCTTGCTATAGTGTATTGTTCAACATTAAGATATTAACTTACAACAAATGAGATGCTACGAGTATCGTAGAGGTACCCCTTATATGGAGACAGTGAATTGAGGATGAAACACTAAATAAGATGAGACTTAAGATGGGTATTTGCGATAGAGTAAAGTTGTGTGAAGCTCTAAGTTATGACTTTCTATGAGAACCTAGATAGTATATTGGAGTTGTCTATGTAGAGTGAGCTAGTGTAAGTATTTCTTGACCCTTAGTAAGTAGGTTGATGGAGATTTATATATAAATGACAATGAGATTTACCTTATAATCCAAGACTTCTTTAGTCAAATATTTCGGAGCTTAGAAGTTAAATGTTAGCAAGATAAACAAAGAGATCAGATTACAAGAGTTATGGAAAGCTCTTGGATTGGGATGTGTGCTAATGCAGAGATGGAAAGTGATAGCCTATGCTTCCAGACAACTTAAGGTTCATGAGAGGAACTATCCAACCCATGATCTTGAGTTGACAGCGGTGGTGTTTGCACTTAAAATCTAGCCCCACTATTTGTATAGAGTGCATGTGAATGTGTTCACCAACCACAAGAGCTTGAAGTATGTCTTCAAACCAAAAGAGCTCAACCTGCAACATAGGAAATAATTGAAGTTGCTCAAGGATTGTGAGATGAGCATTCTCTACCATCCAGGTAAAGCTAACATTATCGCTGACGCTCTTATCAGGTTGTTAATGGGTAGCATAACCCATGTTGAGGAAGAAAAGAAGTAGTTAGCGAAAGAAGTTCATCGATTGGCTCGATTGGGAGTTCAACTTGAGGAAAATGATGAGGGATGAGTTAATGTTCAGAATGGGTCTACTTCATCTTTGGTGGCAGAGGTGAAAGAAAAGAAAGAGTAAGATTTAGTCATACTTTAATTAAAGGAGGCAGTCCACAAATAGAAAGCGATGGTCTTCTCCAAAGGGGGAAATGGAGTGTTGAGATACTGGTGTAAACTGTGCATTCCAAATATGGATAGTATTCGAGATAAAATCATGGTTGAAGCCCATAGATCTAGATATTCCATTCATTCTGGCTCTACCAAGATATACCACGACTTGAGAGAAGTCTATTGGTGGAGTGGAATGAATAGGGGTATTACTGAGTTCATTTCAAAGTGCCTAAATTGCTAGCACGTGAAAGTTGAGCATCAAAGACCATGCGAACTAGCCAAAAACTTTGATATCCCTAGGTGGAAGTGGGAGATGATCAATATGGACTTAACTGTTAGTCTACTAAGGTCTCAAAAGCAACATGATTCGATATGGGTAATTGTGGATAGGATGACCAAATCGGCTCACTTCTTAGCAATTAAGGCAACTAACATTGTGGAGGAGTATGCTTGGTTGTACATCCAAGAGATTGTGACATTTCATGGAGTACCCTTGTTCATCATCTCAGAGAGTAAAGCTCAATTAACCTCCCAATTTTGGAGATCTTTCCAAAAAGGATTGGGTACTAAAGTGAATCAGAGTATAGCCTTTCAATCACAAGCAGATGGCCAGGTAAAGCGTACAATTCAGATGTTAGAGGATATTTTGAGAGCCGGTGTTCTTGATTTCAAGGGACATTGGGATGGTCATCTACCATTGATTGAATTTGCATATAATAATATTTATCATGCAAGCATTTAAATGGCTCCATATAAAGCTTTGCATAGGAAGAGATATAGATCACCAATTAGGTGGTTTGAGGTTGGAGAAGCAGAGTTTATTGGGCCTGATATTATCCATCAATCAATGGAAAAGGTTAAGGTCATCGAAAAGAGGTTGAAGACTGCACAAAGTTGCTAGAAATCCTACACCGATGTGAGGAGAAGAGACTTAGAGTTTGAGGTAAATGATTCAATACACTTGATAGTATCACCTGTGAAGGTTGTCATGAGATTTGGAAAGAAGGGGAAATTGATTCCTCGCTATATTGGACGTTATCAGATTGTGAAGAGGATTGCGAATATTGCTTATGAGTTAGAGTTGCCTTTCGAGTTAGACGGTATTTATCCAACATTGCACGTGTTGATATTAAAGAAGTGCTTGGGAGATCCTGCCTTGGTGATCCCTATTGAGAGTATTGGAGTGAAGGATAGCTTTTCCTATGAAGAGATTCTGGTGCAAATCCTTGATCATCAGGTTCGCAAGTCGAGAACCAAAGAGATAGCCTCAATCAAAGTCCAATGGAGAAATTAATTCATTGAGGAAGCTACATGGGAAGCTGAGCAAGAGATGAAAAAAAGATATTTGCATCTATTTATGCCTAGTGATGAGAATGTTGAAGGTAATTTCTTTACCCTCGACTTAAATTTATTGATCTATTCTTGAGTTGATTGTTTATTCTTGAGTCCAAATAGAGATGATTGATGATTGAGGAAGAGTCAAGAGTTTGATTGATAGATATGAATGCTGAGATAAGTTTTGAGTCTATTCGTGCCTTGATATCCACTTTTACTCATCATTCAAGAATGAATGATCGTAATGGGGAGATGATGTAAAACCCGATAAAATTATCAAAATACCCCTAGAGAAGAGATGTACGCATAATGCGTCTTCCCATGCTTCATTTGCAAATTCGAGGACAAATATGCGACCAACATGAAAAATTGAGTGCGAAAATGGTCTCTGTTGATTTTTAGAGCAACCAGATCAAAAGATAATTTTTTTAATTTGAAATAAAAAATAGTGTTGGTATGTGACAGAGGCGCGTTGCGCCTCTGTAGCTGAGATTCCCTTAATTTTTTCAATATTTTTTGACGGGATTGGAAAACTTGTTTGAATTTTTTTTTAAAAATATATATATGTGCTGCCCAGTGTTATTTTGAAGTGAAATTTTTTCTTTATTTTACGAGGGGCATATCGAACAATTCTCAACCCCTCCTAAACTCAAGACATGGTCAAAATAGGTCGTTTTGAGCGTAACAAGGGTCTAAATCTCATTCTAAGTCTTTCCTAAATCTTGGAGAAAGTTAGGGCTTGAGAGAAGAGAAGAGAAGAACGTAAGATTAGAGAATTCAAGGGAGAATTCTTGAAGATTGATCATTAAAGCTTCACTCCAAGTATGTAAGGCTAAACTAAAAGTATGAGATTGTTCTTTCATGTGCCCCAGATGTTAGAACCCGTATTATGGGATAATGGAATCATTACGAAATGTGGGACTAGTGTGGCATTCTTCAAAAGTTCAGGACCAAGAGTGAAATACTTCAAATTGGGGTCTTGAACTTTATTTGGGGCCAAGTAAAGTATACTTGGCAAGATGAGTATTTAAATATAAATATATGCATACACATAAGAATATTCTTAGTGTGGTAGTATTTTGTTTTAGTGATTAAAAACAAAACAACAAGAAGAGAGTTCTAGACTAAGTTGAGGCATCCCACATTAAGTATGGAATTATCCAATTGGGACAAGTGGGAGAGGTGGAAGAGAGAAGAGGCCCGGTTAACATGTATTATGCCAGAAATTTCTGGACTCCTTTAAAAAACCTTTAGAGTGTTATAAAGTAGATATCAAATTAAAAAGTAATCTCACTACTGATATCTTTGTCTCTGCTCTGAAAAGCAAATTA
>DF359157.1:3742-36857 GCA_000787875.1 Solanum virginianum
TTGTCTCACATCATCCTATTATGCTTTTGTATTGTCTTTGTCCTCTATTTCGATTCCTAAGACTATAGGTGAAGCACTTTCTCATACAGGATGGAGGCAGACTATGATTAATGAGATGTCTACTTTACATACAAGCGGTACTTGGGAACTCGTCCTCTTTCCTGCAGGTAAATTCACTGTTGGTTGCCATTGGGTTTATGCGATGAAAGTTGGTTAGATGATCAGGTTGATCACTTAAGGCTCGCCTTGTTGCCAAAGGATATACTCAGATATTTGGGCTAGATTTTAGTGATACATTTGCTCCAGTGGCTAAAATGGCATCTGTCCGTATTCATATATCTATGGCTGCAGTTTGTCATTGGCCTCTTCATCAGTTGGACATTAAGAATGCTTTTCTACTTGGTGATCTTGCGGAAAAAGTCTATATGGAGCAACCACCTGGTTTTGTTGCTCAGGGGGATTCTAGTAGACTTGTATGCCGATTGCGGGAGTCACTCTATGGTCTGAAATAGTCTCCTCGAGCCTAGTTTGGATAGTTCAACACGGTAATTTAGGAGTTCGACATGATTCGTAGTGGAGCTGATCACTCTGTATTTTATCGGCATTCTGCATCAAATTTATGTATTTATTTGGTTGTTTGTCAATGATATTGTCATCATTGGCAGTGATAAAGATGGTATCACTAGTTTGAAGCAACATCTCTTTAAGCATTTTCAGACTAAAGACTTTGGCAGATTAAAGTATTTTCTAGGTATTAAGGTTGCTCAGTCTGGATCATGTATTGTTATTTCTCAACACAAGTATGACTTTGACATTCTTGAGGAGATAGGGATGATGGGATGTAGATCCATTGACACTCCTATGGATTCGAATGTTAAATTGCTTCCAGGAAAAGGGGAGCCACTCAGTAATCCTGAAAGGTATAGACGACTGGTGGGAAAGTGAAATTATCTCACAGTGACTAGACCTGACATTTCCTTCCCTGATAGTGTTGTAAGTCAGTTATGACTTTCCCTTGTAATATTCATTGGGATGCAGTTGTTTGTACTCTGTGTTATATAAAGTCAACGCCCAGAAAAGGACTACTCTTCGAAGATAGAGGCCATGAGTATATCACGAGATATACAGATGCTGATTGGGCAGGATCACCTTCTGATAGACGGTCTACATCCGGATATTGTGTATTAGTAGGAGGTAATTTGGTGTTGTGGAAGAGCAAGAAACAAAATGTGGTTTCTCGGTCGAGTGCAGAGGTAGAATTTTGAGCAACGGCTGCAACCACTTGCGAGCTTATTTGGGTCAAACAGTTATTGTGGGAGCTAAAATTTGGCGAAGTTGATCAGATGGAACTTGTGTGTGATAATTAAGCGGCCCTTCATATTGCATCAAATCCAACGTTTTATGAAAGGACCAAGCACATTGAGATTGATTGTCACTTTGTCAGAGAAAAGATACTCTCAAGAGATATTGTTACAAAGTTTGTGAAGTCAAGCGATCAGCTAGCTTGTAAAAGTTGTCAGAGAAAAGATACTCTCAAGAGATATTGTTACAAAGTTTGTGAAGTCAAGTGATCAGCTAGCTTGCAGATATCTTCACCAAGTCCATCATCTAGTCCTCGTATTAATTATATCTGTAACAAGCTAGGTGCTTATGATTCGTATGCACCAGCTTGAGGAGGAGTGTTAGAATAGGAATAGGATTATATAGTCATATTTAAAGTTGGAATAGGAATAGTATTGTTTCCTAGTTGGATTTGGATTAGGTTGTAATGTCTATAAATAGGGTCTTTATGTAGCAATGATAATACACATGTAAATAAACAATTCAATAATATTTTTTTCCCATATTTCTCACAACCTTTTATTTACGGTGTAAAGAAGAAGAAATAGAACAGAATGCACAAATTATAAAGTAGAAACATGTACTCTTGTAGATGTTTTTGGTTGTTGGAAATGTTGTAACTCAATGTTTGGAGGTCTTCCCTATGTTCTTAATGTTGATGAATACAGCTTCACCCTTATCCCAAACAAAAAGAAAAGGGTATGGCCTAATCACTTGTCTTTCTAGAATCTTAAGAGTGAGCCATTGCCCGCTTCAAAATGGACATGATGAACAAAGGTGTCCCACAAATTCCCAATACCCTTCCATAGTCCCATTCCATTGAGGAAGTCTAGAAGTCTTTGCGCATCATTGATTCAACATTCCATGCTTAGCTATGATAACATCTTTCCAGAACCCAACCACCTCCAAGTTGAATCACCAAAGCCACTTCACCATCACACTTCCATTATGGCTGCAAGGTCCTCAATTCCAAGACCTCCTTGGTAGTTTCGTTGAGTAACCTTCTCCCACTTAAAAAAAAAGAGTAGCCCGGTGCACTAAAGCTACCGCTATGTGCAGGGTCTAAGAAACGGTCCAACCACAAAGGTCTATTGTATGCAACCTTCTCCCACTTTATGAGGTGAAATGTGTCCCTGATTGTTTTCTTCCCAAAGAACGTCTCCTCTTATCCTGTCAATCTGCTTGAAAACTTTTGTTGACATTGGGTCATGTAGTTATTGATAAATCTTGGACTGCCGCCAAAGGGGAGATATAACAGTTACCATGTTGCCAACCTCTTCTCAAATTTTTAATGACCTCAGCCTAGATTTCAATGGATTTGTATTTGGCACCCAAGGGAAGGCCCAATAAATGGAAGGAAATGAGTCAATCTTGCAAACCATGATGTACCTCCTCCAAATTTGGAACTTCATTAACAGGGTAGATAGTTTTCTTTAGCATGTTCAAATGCAAACCAGAAATTGCTTCAAAGATAAATAAAGTTGGGTAAGTTGTATCGCTTGTGATCTCTTAGCACCCCAGAAAATTAGAGTATCATTTGCATAAAGCAAGTGAAAGATAGCCACTTGAGAACCCGGGCTCCTACCTATTTTAAATGGCTAAATTCACTACAAAGAACTAGCTTTTTGAAGCATTTTGCTAAGTCCTTCCTTCCTTTGTCAAGATGAACAATAAAGGAGAGATTGGATCATGCCTAATGCCTCTACAACATCAACAAATACCAGTGGTCACACAAGTGGGGTCTGGGGAGAAAAGAAATACCCAGGGGTATGCAGCTTACCCCTGTCTAATGCCTCTGTGCGGAGAAAAGAAGCTCGCAGTCTCCTGTTAACCAAAATGGAGTATTTGACCATAAAGATGTTGTATTTGATACATTTTTATTCAACTCTCTCCAAAGCTTATATGTCTCAGGATGGTGATAAGTATCTCATTGTTCTTTGTGACTCCTACCCCTCATCCTGACAAGCTCAACATCCTCAATTAATTATGATGTGAGCTTTTTAAATTCAATTACCCCTTTCCGCTTTGGCTTTGATTCATCCTCTGATGATACCCTTTGCTGCAATTTTACTTATCTTCTTCGATTCATTCTTAGGACTGATATCAAGTAATCCATGTTTGAATCCAGATGCATTAACACCAAAAGATTTGCATGCGTAGACCATGAGCGACTTTGTCCATTAAGAAGTAAAAATAACCTAAGGAGTATGGACAACCTGCAGATTAAATACAAAATTATCGTGCCAAGGGAGAGAGGAAATCATTGCAGAGAATGGATGACTGTCCCAAATCACAAACAATAACCAGACTCTTAATCCAATCAGCGAGGGAATTCAATGAAAAGTAACTGTTGATCTTGAATTCCATAAAATGATGTTGAGAAGCATCTTCATCATCGGCTTTGCAGATGCTTGTGCAAGCAAATATCCTCTACATCAATCACAAAAGACTAAATTTCCAAAGCCAGTAGTTCAACAGAAATCGGGTCATTTTGCGTAATAACCAATGGAAGCATGGACACCACGGTCATGATTTAAAACATTCAACTGTAAAGCATGTGAGGGTCTAGAAAGTCACAAGTGGGTGACATGTGTGTACTAAAAATATATGGGTCTTGGCTAAGTTGCTCGGACTCTCCAAAATTGTTGCCGCACCCGTGTCGGATTCTTCAAAAGTACACTTCTTTTGAAGGATCCAACACACACCCGATGACATTTTTGAAGAGTCTGAGCAACATAGGGTCTTGGGAACCGAGGTGTCCATATATTTTCCACTTATTTCTCTTCTGCTTTTGGAGTTTGTTGCAAAGGGTCTAGCCATCTGATTTTGAATGTCCAATTGTGATGAAAGGTTGGCCCCACTTGGTGATTATGTGGCAAATTTAAATCAACAGCATCTCGCACATGCTATGCCAACCACAGAGTTGACATCTGCCTTCCTTCATTTCTCCACCTCTTCTTTTCCAACCTTTTCCTTTCCCTTACAAGCAAAGTCGTCGTCAGTGACCCAGATTTTTCCATGGGCACCTGGAAGCGCCCAAATTTCAAAGCTTAAATCAGTTTAGCTCCAGGTTATAGGGGAGTTCTCTAATCTCATTGATGCAAATTCAAGTCCATAGCAAATTAGATCTCTTCTTTGAGTCTTCATTCGCCAATGCTTTGAAAAGAACTTTCTGACCACGCACAAAGTGAAATTCCAAAAGCTTTGATCCATCAATCCTCAGATGTTTGCACTTTTGTAACCAGCGACGACCGGCAACCATCAATTCAAGGATCGTCATCGGCCATTCCAGAACCAACTGCCCACCTTGACTTTGGCTGCTTTTTGTCAAAAGGGCATTTCAAAAAGAAAAGGATTGTGCGAAATCAGAAACCTTTAAACCTGATGTGTTCTTCCACCTTTTGCACAACCACTTCTGGATCATTTCGTGATCTGGGAAAGTGTGAAAAGGAAACATTGAATCTTCCAATGAGGCATTTTGGAGATAGTTGTTGGGTTGGGTTGATTGAATATGTTTGACACCATTGACAGCCATTTCTCCATTTTGGAGACATCATAATATGACCTCGCTTGTGAATGAGGACTCCAAATACCAATCTTACACTGTTCTCATCGATCTAGATCTTCCCAATGAACCTCTTGCTGTATTCATAGAGCATAAATCATCTCGCCTGGTCTTCACTAACATCTATAAGTTCAAAATGCTTCTCACCAGCAGAAATTAATATCCACCCCTCCAACTTGGATAAAATATAGGGGAGGGAAAAAAGAAAAAGAAAGAAGGGAGAGAAAAGAAAAGAGGAGAGAAGAAGATGAAGGTTTTTTGGTGACCAGAAGGATCGCCAGAGAGGAAAGAACCAACCAAAAATCTCCTTTATGTCATTGCCTCAATAAAGGTGCCTGAAAGCTTTTTTTCCTTCAGGTAGAGTATCTTGATAATGAGTCACACATCACTTAAGAGTAAAAATTACTGACTAGCCAAATGAAATGTGGAACATCTCCCAATGAGAATAAGTCAAAAGTTGTGATCTGTAGGTAAGAGGAAAGAAAAGTTGATGAAAATATCCTATGGATTCTATCATAAAATGATTTACATGTTTACATCTTAGAAGATGTGGAGCATAATATTATGAGTTAAATTATTCCTATAAATAAACTACCATTAAATAAATTATAACTCCTATAACTAACTTTCCTAATTTACAAAGGTTGACTAATTCTTTCCGAGTAAGAAATAGCTATCACAATCATTTATTAGTTTTCCATCTAACATGGGCAGCTAGCAGTCCTCCCTTTCCTTCCCCGGCATTTAATCCCTCGCATTTTTTATTTTATTTTATTTTGATGGAAATGTCCCAGTTTTTTCATAGAATAGTTGCATCAACCAAGTACCATAGTCCCTAATCAGTAATATTCAACTGCAAAGCAGAACGCAAGGGTGTGGCCAAGTAGCTGTTGAGAAGCATTTAAGTCTAAGGTTGATATTCCAACAGAGCCAAAAACACTAAATGAATTTTGCGTAATAACCAATGGAAGCATGGACACCACGGTCATGATTTAAAACATTCAACTGTAAAGCATGTGAGTATCTAAGTCAGATGTCCAATATCCAAACACTTCATCTCCGTATACATGATGAAATGATCCGCAGTAACAATGTAAGTTCAATAAATAAGAAGTGACACAATTCACAATAAAGGGAAATGTAGAAGCTAGGGAGAGTGATGAGTATACCTATCTCCTTCGCTATTAACAAGACGATATGCATTAGTATGAGCAGAAGGAAGCCCTAGATTTTGACGCAACATAACAGCTGCTGCAATTCTTGTTTCCAGTAGCTTTTCTGGATTAAGCGCACAAGAAGCATCTCTGCACCGTTTTAGACCAAGCATAACCAATGGAGGTGGTGAGTATTCATATACAAGTTATAGGTTGCAATAAAAAAACGAGTCAGATAGTACTGTGCAGTTTCCTCTTCTTGCTGCATGAGCCGGACACGGAACATAGAAATAGAATTGTAAAAACCCCAACCGATAGGCTTCTCTGTGCCATCAGCAACGAGGACAATATCTCCAGTTGCGGGTGGTGGTCTACCAATTACTCTATCAACAGCACCACTATAAACCATGGGACTTCCATCCTTAAATAGTTGTGTCTTCCCCTTTTTAAGCACTACTTTTGCAACACCTGCAGAACCAATTTAATCAGTTCAGATGCAATTGTATCCTAGTAATTACTATTGGTTTTTGAAGTTCAGACCTGCAGGGTGGTTAGAGGCAATTTCCTGAAGGGTATTGGTTGACGGTGATGACGCAACAGATAGAGACCTGAGCATGAAGCGGCCAGTGAGAAGCATAATGGCCGTAGCACAGTCGACGACCCGACTGCAATTGATATATCGCTCTCTTTTATCCTGTCGCTCTCTTTTATCCCGATGAATTCAAACGGGCCCAATTGACCTGTTTGGTATCAATTGAGTGAATAGATATTGAAAACATTATTTAACTCGGTATCATTTAATAAATTAATTTTTGCTATATTTTTTATTTATTATTATTTATAAAAATACATAATAATACTATAACAAATTTATTGTATATATTAAAATTGAATTGCATGAAATAAAATGTATTATACTTGTTGGGCAAGAATTTAGCATAATGTATTATAAATATATCAAAATGTGTGATAATTATATTATGTATGTGTTTTATAGGGGTGGCAAAATCAAACTCAATCTGTTGAAGTTTAGGGCAGGTTAAATTATTAACTTAACGCATTTCAACTACTCATTTCAACCCATTTAAGATTGGGTTGATACGCAATCCGAATTAATTTGAGAGAGATCCTGTTAAAATATCTTCAAAACACTTTTTGTTTAATTTGATATGTTTTATATAGTCATAATAAAAAAATATAATTTAATTCAATACTAAAATATTAAAAAAAACAAATAAAATAAGTAAAACTTAGTAAAAATTGGATCAAATTGGGTCTTGAACTGATGTATAACTCGTTACTCAACCCGTTTTGACCCAACCCATTTTGATCTAAGCAAATTTGGGGTTGGGTGTTGATCCGTTTGTTGTTTTGGTCAATTATAATCTACTCAAATTTGACCCAACTCATCTATCTCAATCCATGAATATCCCTGGTCCCGACTGTTTCAAAGTTTTGTTTAGATATTCTATCACTAAAACAAAGAGGCAAGGAAACAGGGCATTCCTTCGTCTAAGACCTTGCTTTGCCTGAGATTTTTGGATTAGTCCATCAGTAATAAGCAAAGAATTGTGAGTTAAGTATACAAAATACATTTAAATTATATTATTTTTTTGAGTTTCACAAAAGTATTGAAAGTTTGAGAAACACATCTAAACTATTACTTATTAATTTGAGAAATACATTTTACTGATATGTGTAATATACTCTCTGTTTTATTGGAGAAAACCTTGTCAGCATGTCACATTGGCAAAAATTAAATAAAAATATTAATATTAGTTAAAAGTAAAATCGAAAACATATTATTTTAAAAAAAATAAAATTTCAAAAATATTTTTCTCACCTACTTTATTACCCTCACCCTCATGTAATGCCCGCCCACCCCCAACAATCCCCCTTTTATTTTTTTTATCTCTTTTATAAAATATTTTTTAAAAGTTCAAAAATAATTATTAATAATAATAATTAAAAAATAAAAGGTAGCTAGTTTTACAGGTAGGAATAGAGGTAGACTGAGGGATATTTTTAACCCAGTGGATGAATGATATATTTGAAATTTTTTGAATAATCGAAGGGTAACTTTGACCTTTTTTTGTTTAATTAATTATTTTTATTTAATTTAACTAAAAAATTAAATAAAACTTATACATTTTGTGATATATGTCGGGGGAAATGTGGTACGTGAGAAACAAAAAAAAAGATTAGGTGGTAACAAAAAAGGGCAAAAACTTGTCTTGTAACCAGTGTAAGATGCGGGAGCACAATGCTTAGTTTATACCGTTTGTAACAAGTGTACATATATAATCACCTCCTCTCTTGGTCACCACAGCAAAAGAAGTATTGATCATGTCTGCCACCTTTATTTTTCCTGCCGCCTCTTCTTATCTTTCAGGTTTGCGCTCTTTTACTCAGCTCCACTCAACAAGTTTTCTTTTTTCCTTTTTCTCCCCCCACTTAATTTTGGATATATGTATGTAGTTGTTAAACATCAGACGATTCGTGATACAAGTACACTCACACCCAACACTGTTCCTAGTCGCCGCCCCCAACCTGGTAAGTCCTACCACTTTACAAGGTGATTATATAAATATATGTGTTTCTCTCTCTCTCTCTCTCTTAAAAAATATTCTTTGTTTTAGCTGCTTGTGTAGTTGATGCTACTCGAGGACCGGAATTTGCTCCTCAGGTATGATTCCCCCTCATCTGTGCTACCTAGCTATGAATATATGTTGGTTTGGTTCAGATGATTAATCTTGTGAATTAATGCAGTGCAATGAAGCGACCAAAGAAAGAATTAGGAAACTATTCCATAAAGTTGAATTTTCCGTTTCTTCATACGACACTGCCTGGGTTGCAATGGTCCCTTCTCCACATTCTGCTAAAGTCCCATGTTTTCCTGAGTGCCTACACTGGGTGTTGCATAATCAACTAGAAGATGGATCATGGGGGCTTCCGCATCACCAACCCCTCCTACTTAAAGATGTTCTTTCCTCTACTTTGGCTTGTGTGCTTGCCCTTAAAACATGGGGGGTTGGTGAACAATTAATCACCAGGGGTGCGTACGGATTAGAATCTTTTTTTATCTATGACTCCACTTTAATTATGTTCCTGCATATTGTTGTTGCAGGATTACATTTTATCGAGTTAAATTTTGCTTCCGCAACCAACAAGGACCAATATTCTCCTATTGGATTTGATGTCATATTCCCTGGCATGCTTGAATATGCTCAACACTTAGGTTTGAAGCTTCATTTAGAATCAACAGTCCTTAATGAACTGCTTCATAAAAGGGATATCCAGCTCAGAAGGTATATCCTAGATTATTTCTATATGAACTAAATGTGGTTTCTAGTCCAGTTATATAAATCTGATGTAGCATTTCTGTGGTTGGGTCTAGCTAAGTGTGTTAAAAATATAGTATTGTTCAAACTTGCCAAAGAGATGGGTACCATATAGAGTCTCGTGACTAACTTACTATGCTTCAATGAGAAAAACAAAGTTAGTCAAGATAGAAAAGCAGTTCTGAAGAAAACATTATTGGGTTCTAATTTCATATTTACACCAGCTTATCCATATTTTCATTGTAGATTCCTTATTCATGTTAGGTTGTATGACAGCAGCTCGTTGGAGCTTAATGCTTACCTCGCTTATGTGTCAGAGGGAATGGGAGAACTTCAAGACTGGAAAATGGTTATGAAATATCAGAGGAAGAATGGTTCACTGTTCAATTCACCATCTACTACAGCTGCTTCTCTTATTCGCCTTAATGATTCTGGTTGCCTCGATTACCTTCGCTGTGCATTGACAAAGCTTGGGAATGCTGGTAAAATTTTTGCAGATTTATTTATTTTTGAAAGTTAGGATGGCATGTTGAAGCAGCTTGTCTAATGCCTATCTTTCTTTCAGTTCCAACTATCTATCCAATAAATATACATGCACGCCTTTGTATGGTCGATAATCTCAAAAAACTAGGAATTTGTCGGCATTTTGCTGAGGAAATTCACAATGTATTGGATGAAACGTACAGGTAGCCTTTAAAACCACAGATATCCTTGGGATTGTAGAAAAAAATTAACCCTGTTAGATTGAATTTCTCCAAAACTACACATATGTAAGTTTTTATTTTTACAAGTCATGACATTAGCCACAAAACAAAAAGATGCTGGCTGCAGGGGGAAGAAGAAATCTTCGAAAGTGCTGCCACTTGTTCCATTGCTTTCAGGATATTGCGCGGATATGGATATAATGTCTCCTCTGGTACCTCACTCGTTTGTAATTGTACCAGGTTTTTTTGTTATAATGTTTTTTGTTGTTCAAATAGTGTTGACGAGTTTGTCTGCATTATAGATCCTATAGCTCAGTTTCTGGAGCAAGAGCAACATTGTGGGCATTTGGATGACGTATATACCATGTTGGATTTATATCAAGCTTTAGAAATAATTATTGCTACAGATCAACCAGTTTCAAAGACATTGAACTCATCATCCTTACAATCATTGAGACAGAGACTATCAGGCGATTTTTATCATCCAAACGGACTCACCAGACAGATCCATGCACAGGTACTTGCCATAAGTTGCACTGTGTTTAGCTCATAATATTGTTATTGCCTATTTGGGCTAGAGTCAACTGCTATTGTTGCTTATTTTTTAGGTGGATGATGTTCTTAAGTTTCCTTCTCATGCGAACTTAGAACGAGTAGCCAACATGAGAAATATAAAGCACTATGATGTAGATAGTACCAGAGTCCTAAAAACTTCATATAGGTAACTTCTTCAAAATTTCTGAGGACTGATTTTGTGATTTTTTTCGTTATCTTGTCCTCCTTTTTGTCACTTACTCTTTTTCATCACATTTTTGGGACAGTTCATCAAATTTTGGCAGCAAAGATTTCTTAACCCTGGCTGTAGAAGACTTCAACTTTTGCCAATCTATTCACCGCAACGAATTAAAACAACTTGAGAGGTTCATATCTCTTTGAACCTTGATAACTATGTGGAGCCAGTTGTCCCTGAGTTGGTTTATGATAGTTACATCAGAGGTGGTATATTTGTTGAAGAAAACTGGAAAGCTTAAAGCACATATTACTGCTCCCGAATGTTGTTTCTTTCCTTGTTTGACCTCTTCTCTTTCAACAACTTCTGTACATGACAAATATGGAAGTTGATCTCAATCCAAATGCTACCTTTGGCTCATAAGTTTTCTGATTTTGTTTTCCTCATTGCTTGCCAGCGGATTGGTCTCTATCCTGTAGGAAAAGTTATGATATCAAAATGGGAAGAGGTTTCTTCTTGCTATAGCTTGCCTGATGTGCAGATTTAAGTGTTTTGTGATCACAGGTGGTTAATGCAAAACAGATTGGACAAACTGAAGTTCGCCAGAGAGAAATCTGCATACTGCTACTTTTCTGCTGCAGCCACAATTTTTCAACCTGAACTATCTGATGCCCGCATGTCATGGGCCAAGAATAGTGTACTTACTACAGTGATTGATGATTTCTTTGATGTAGGAGGTTCTATGGAAGAATTGAACAACCTAATTCAGTTGTTTAAGAAGTAATGTTTTCCTTCATATTTTCTTTCTTCTTAATATTCCTTGATGATGTCATCTGTCTTTTGATTCAAATCCCTTGGTCTTTTTGGTAGGTGGGATGTAGATGTTAGCACTGACTGCTGTTCGGAGAAAGTAGGCATTATATTTTCGGCGCTTCAAAGTACTATCTGTGAGATTGGAGACAAAGCATTGAAGTGGCAAGCACGTAGTGTGACAAGTCACATAACTGATATTGTTAGTCTCTTTATCCAAAAGAAATGTCTCTTTGCATTTATTGACAACTAATAGAGATTTGCACTCTGACCCTCATATTTCATTATTCTCCCACATATTCTACACTGTTTATAGCATGGCATGCCAATTGAGGTTTTCTGCTTTTCTGCATAGGGATCGTAGGGAAAAAATTTTACTCTGTCGGCATGACATGCCAAATCAAAGTGTAAAAGCAAAAAAGAAAATGTTCAGTTACACTGAGCTCCAGTTACTTTCAAATACTTATCTACCAGCTCACTCTTGGATCATGATAACTGTTGATATTAAATTACTCTTTGCCCTTACAATCTTATGCTAGAATTGGTATGGTTGACTTGCTTAAATTTTGGTCTAACGTCTGACATTGGTTTGTTTATCTTTTGAAAACAAATAATTCAAATATAGAACCACGTAAACCAATTACATTCTTCTCAACTTAAAACTGATGAAAAGATAATCAAGATCATAAAAGATTAGGAAGAGTATTGTTGACCGTATGGTAGTAATTGGGTCAAGTGTTATGGAATTGACCGAGTAATCTTTAGAGGAGTGTATAAATTGAGAAAAAGACTCTTTTAAGACTTGCAGATTTGATTTACCATTGCATATTTCATAAAGTAAGTTATAAATACCCATATGTTTTCACAAATGCATGATTTCTTAATAAGTAGTCCTATTTTATGTAATTTTAAGGATGTCTATCTTAAATATTTATGGTTCCTTGTGTTTATAATCTGTCATGACTCATGAATCAAATGCATCTGACATGATGAGTTGATCCCAAGGTACTATTTTTCAAAATAAATGGTAGAGTTAATCGGATGGGATATAAAGATTAAATAAGGACAACTGGGTATTTTGAAGTGGTTGGTCTGATTACTCAAATCCGATGACCGGACCAACTCTTTTTTTGAATTTTTTTATTAAAAAGAAGAATTGGTACGACTGTCAGACCAACTCTTTACCAACATATGTGGTATATCGCCATGAAATTGTAGTAGGAGGGAGGCTATTGCAAATTTTAACTTTAAGAGGGAGATCTCCATTACTATGTATATGTAAAAGGGAGGTTAATGTGGTTAGCCCTTAAAAAACACAGATAGAAGAAGCAGCGTTAAAAATGAAAATATGCCACTTAATGTAGTATCATCTTTCTTCAGTAGACTTCGCTTCGCTTAACATCTACAACTTTACCTGATTGGTTTTCAACTTGCAAAACTTGGTCCAACTCATGAATTCAACAACATATGCATTCAAGGATAACTGTTCTCGGCCTTTATAAATTTCCCAGACCAATACACCTATTGCATTTATAGCATGATGACATCAATCCCTTCCCTTCAGCAGTGAGCTTAACAGTGGACCTTCATCAATCTAGTAGTCATGCTTTATTCTATTTTCTAGTGCCCCACTACTCGTGCTAAGTGGAAAATTCTTCGATGATGTATTTCTTAGGGATCCATGCTTCCATTTCCTCCAGTTTGTTTGGTCCTGTGCAACAACTCTCTTCGTCTTGATACACAGTTGCTGTACCTGTGGCATAGCTGCCTTGCTGTTCGGAGAATTACCTTCAACCATGCATCATCCAGATTTCATTGGCAGCAGTTCTACTGTCACCATTAGTTACCATATAGGTTGAATTCAAGATGTTCTTTCTGTTACATAAACAATATTCCTCAGCAATAGAGCTATGGGTCCTTTCTATGTCATAAGATTCATGCAATATTGTTTGTTTACTAGTGCTTATGTCTAATTACAAATTGTGTTTGAAATATCAAGTAGAAAATTCTTGCAGTTGATTTTTTGTTTATTATTTATTTATGAGTAAAGAAAAATTATGTTTGCAGTGGTTGAATCTACTGAATGCTATGTTAAGAGAAGCTGAATGGGCTAGAGATATGTCAGTGCCAACATTGGACATATATATGGCCAATGGTTATGTATCATTTGCACTAGGACCAATTGTCCTTCCGGCACTTTATTTTGTTGGACCAAAGCTCTCAGATGATGTTGTGCAACATCCTGAATACCACAGTTTATTCAAGTTAATGAGCACTTGCGGACGTCTTCTTAATGACATCCGGAGTTTTGAGGTATGTACATGATTCGTCAGTTTGCACTCAAATTCCTGTGCTGGTTCGTCACTCCCTAAGTTGTTTGATCTCTTACTGTATTTTTTGCAGAGAGAGTCAAAGGATGGAAAACTAAATGCTGTAACCTTGAGTGTCAGACATGGAAATGGCAGCATAAGTGAGGAAGCAGCCATTGAAGAATTGAGTCATAGAGTTGAAATGCAAAGGAAGGAACTCCTGAAATTGGTTTTGCAAGGTGAGGGCAGTGTGCTTCCAAGTGCTTGCAAGGATTTGTTTTGGAAAATGAGCCAAGTGCTGCATCAATTTTACATAAAGGACGACGGTTTCAGTTCAGTGGGGATGGCCGATACTGTGAAGGCAATTATTCATGAACCTTTAACTCTTAACTATGTTGGGGCTTCTAAACTGAGTACTGATTACAATTAAGATGTCGTGCACCCACAACCAGTTCTGTTTTATTTAATGCAAACAGGTTAATATTATGACCTTTCGTGTAATTTGTTGGTGTTACTAAGCATACTCTGGTACTGATTTCGAGCATGTCATCTTGATTTGATGGAAGTTGATAGTTGTACTTGGTCCTCCCTTCTTTGGGAAGCAAGGCATTCATGGGCATTTCCACCTATAAATTGGATCCATTTGACACAATCTGTTAGCACACAGTTGATCACTTGGCTTTCAATTTATTTAGAACTGCTGCTTCCATTTTGGACTGGGTCGCTGTTTGTGCTTTGTCCTGCCACTCCTTGAGTCCTGAACCAACTCCCATTGGCCATCTTCATTTTTCATTTCCTCCAGTTTTATCATTCTGTCAAGGACACTATGATCACCAACTCCCTCCCTTGTGCAAGATTTCTTGCTTGCTTGCCCATAAAAAACACCCGCTCATACCGGTTTCCACATCTACATTTTCCTATTATCTAATAGGTCCTCAGTGGTTCACAGAGCTAAAGTGATGGTGAAAGATGTATACATTTTAGTTTACCTTCCACAACAATATTTATATATTTGGTTTGTAATAGTATAATTGGAACCCAGGATAACCTGTGCTACAACCTGCCACAGTTTCTGCCCTTCAAGTGAGCACTTTACGTGCCAATCACATAGAGATGTAAAATAGGCTGGTAGTTTTGAGGGGGCAGCATCCTCCTATAATAGTTAGGAGTACTGAACAAGAGAGTCATCCATCCAAGAAAAAAAAGGGTCAGCCTAGAGGAGGGAACAATCCTGGATCATCCACGTGGATGACCACCCACCAAACCAACTCAACCATCTTGAAATAATGTATCAGATTTATATAAAAATGTCTAATAACACACAAGAGGTATGTATATACACACGTATACTATACTGCAAATTTTAACCCGCAAAGATATCATCATGTAGCGCAAATCTTATTTAATGGCTTCAAATTTTAATGACAACTTCCAAAAGACATTCCCAATAAAATCTCGATCGTCAATTTATCAAAAAAAAAAAATCACAAATGCCAAAATCTATTTGTGAGCAGGCTTTTAAAAACTCAAAACAATAAACGAGATAACATAGAGGGTTGGACCATTACCGATTTCTCCACTAGTAAAAATTAAGCTAGCATTTATCTCACTTATGAAGAAATATCTTGAATTAAAACTTTCTTGGTTTTAACTTTTATGGGTGGGGATGACCAGTTCTACCACAAAGATGAGGTAATTATTTACAAATGAATAGTTAATGCTCTTCCGTGTAAACGGGTGCTTTACAAGTCGAACGGAACGGAAGGATTGGATAAGCTGAAGATCCATAATTTAAAAAAATATATATCAGAACAAATGTACTCGCACAATTAAAATCAGTATATATAACACTGGATTGCATAAACAATCAATCCTTTCTTTTCAACCACAAGAATCGGCTTCAAAGAAATGTAGCTACAATTCATATAGTCTTAAGGGAGACTAGCCAAAGGTCTTATTGTTGCAACTTTGCTGTTGCTGGAAGACATATACTTCTCACGCGTGACTTTCAGAAGGGCTGTTGTTGCAGCTTTGTGAAAACGCAAGATCATTTCCGCACACTGTCTGAACATTCAAAGAATTTATGTATCAGTAGATTGCAATAAGCAAAGAAAAGAGCCACAAATACCATGCAGGAATATGCCTGAGTTGGGATTCTTGATAACGTGCATGCACTTCCAGCAGTGGTGTCCAGGCTGGCGTCATTTGCATGGTACATCTTGCCACATAAATAGCTGATGCACTAAGCATAGATGGCTTGTAGTTCAACGCCTCGTATTCAACCAAGCACAACTCGATGAGGTAAAAGGCCAAATGTTCAAACTAGCAGAAGATTTTTCAGAAATTTAGAAAACGTGTTAGTTGCTTGATTGAGAAAGTTTATAGCTCACATGAATAAAATTCAGCACATATGCAGAAATATTAACTGGGATTCTATCCATTTTCAAATATGATTGACGTTGAACTAATTACCAACTTGAGATAAGGGGAATTTGTTATTACTCATTCTAAAAAATCTAACCCTACCTTTGTGTCTGCTTGAGCAGCCTTAAGAAGCCTTATCATGAAGACATAAGGAGTTGCTGTATTAAGGCGAAACTTCAATTTCCTTAGGATATCCTTCTCCTGAAAAAGATGATGTGCAAGACTGTCAAACACAACAACAAATTCAGTGTAATCCCACAAGTAAAGTGTCTGTGGAGGGGACAGTGTACGCAAACTTTACCTCTACCTCTACCTTGACAAGACTGTCAAATGCCACGAAAAACCTATGCTGCTTGAACTCTTCAAAAATATCGACGGGTGCAGCAACACCCATGTTACAATAGACTAACATCCCCCCACCCCTCACCCCCCAGCAAAAATCACAAAAATGAGATTTTTAAAAAAGTAAATCCTGGTTCAAGAAAAAAGAAATTTTTTTCATAACTTATCTTTATTATCTTATGCCTTTGTAAACAAAACTTGGTTGAAATTAAAGAAGATGCATGCTCACCATTTCCAGCATTTGATCTCTAGTATATGACTCTCCAGAGATGCTTAGTAAGTCCATGATCTGTAGCAATTAAAATTTTGAGGTGAAAGAGCAGTTACATATTTCAATCAGAAAGTAACCTTGTAAACGAGTTATTCATAGAAAACATTTGAGCCACATATTGATCGCAATCAACTCCTTGATATGCCTAAAGAGAAGTCCTATAAAGAAGTAAATGCATAAAAATTTACCCTCGGATGCCAAAGGTCTTCATATTTTGATGCCAAAAACAGTGAAGTAAGCCCAACTAGCTGCAGATCATTCTTCTTGACAGCCACTAATGATAAGTAGTAGTCCAGGAGAGTAACCATGAGAAATAGAGCTTCTTGCATCAAATCAAATTTCAAATGAACCTAGACAAAGCATGTAAAACCCTGAAAGTGGGATCAAGGAAGTATGCACAAGCATAACGAAAATGTATATCTGAAGAATAACTGAGACTGACTTCAATAAGCCAGTTGATCAATATGCCACGCATCTGGGGTGTTATTTCCTTCTGAATGTCCATGTAATTTTTGAGAGGCTGAGTCTGAGCCTGCAGTTAGAATAAGCTTAAGCAATTGGAGGTCAAACGTACCAAAAGATGTCTTTCTTTGGATGTATAGAGGAAAACTTGTGATGTTAGTTCAAATGTGACACATGAAAGTATATTATTAGCTCACCTCTATAACCCAATAATACTGATAGATGTCATCAACATATTCAGTAACTTCAAGATGATTGCAACTATCATAAATGCTTGACAAATTTTCCAGCTTTACACTTCCACAGTGCTCCTTCATAAGCTGTCCACTCGTATCAGCTGCCTAAAGCTCTACGGATAAAAAGAAAACAGAAGAAATGAATGATCTGAAAGAACATAGATTTTAAACCAACCTTCGACCTTGCCATCAGTAAACACGTAAAAGACTTCCTACGATCAGATTTTCTCCTGGAAATTGAACATTCAGGTGCATCTATGCTGCCATTACTAGTAGAAGCAACTTCCTTTTGATGAGGCTGCTCGGCTGAAATATCTGATGTTGAAGAGGTACTAACATCCTCCAGCCTTCTATATGGAAGTGCAACTCGAGAGGTGCATTTGTGCACACCTGACATGGAGTTTGACTTTGAAAATGTTTGTGAATTGAGACTGCTGGCAGCAATTTTCACTACTTTCTGGAACATCCAAGAGAAAACAAAGAAATGAGATTATCCTACGGAAAACAGACATCAGCAATTGGACTTTGAGACTTGAGAGTAAAAGCTCCAGCAGTTATTTTGAAATCATTGCCTCCACTTATTTTACTATGAAATATAATGTGATATTACAAACTAAAAGAATTACTATAGAATGGGAAAATAAGTTATTTATAACTTAGGATTATAAATAATGGATAAAATAAGGGAACCACTAAAGTCCAGACAATGTGATCTAATATGAAAAATTGCTTCGTTCCAACAGGAGAAACTTGCAACTTGAGACCTAATATTTTCTTCCAGCACTACTAATGGTCTAATATAATGGACAAGGAAAATAGATTTCTTATCCATGACCTTTTTCTATAAGGTCATATACAACAAAATGAAAGGATTATTAATTTCTTAAGTAAATTTTGAAAGATTTAAATAGTAAAATTGCTAAAAAAAAGATTAATGGAGTCAGTCTTTCTCAAGTTTGAGTTGAAAAAGTAGCTATTGAACTTCAAGAGAGATGGATAATTATTTTAGTTGGATTGCAAAATTTGGCATTCCAGCCACTATTCAACAATGATGAATACAATTCACTATTCATGGTACCATTTCCTGATAGAGATAGGAGAAGGAGAAGAGGGTGAAACATGACCAATGCACCAATTACCTTAACTGATTTTTTTCTTAACGCTCCAATTTTCGCCTTAGCATGATCCTTGGGAGCCCTGACGAGAGATACGCCACAAAGTAATTAAGAACATAGTGCTATTTATCTCAATTCAATTAGAAAATGTCAAGCTCATAGCTAGACCTAGGATGACTTGAGACACCATGCCTTATTAACCTATACCTCAAAGGGCTTTAATCAATAAAATTTACAATTTACAACATTTAACTAAGAGCTCAACCAGCAAAGTACTATAATCTTTAAGGAGCAAGACAGAATTTTAAGCGCTAGTATGTTCATATAAAAAATGTTGCTGCGGAGATATTAACAAATAGAGCACAGTATTATAGACTTATAGTCACCAGAGTAAGAGCAAGCAGCTGGTTCTTTTGTATTTTCAACTTTAACTTAATTACAATTGTATTGCTTGTATTTCCAGCTCAACAAGTTTAAGCTTTAGATTTAACGAGTAATCAACTTTGATCTTTTGCTAAGGGATCCTGTAAAAGCAAATAGCTTCACTTCCAACCCATTGGACCTTCCTATACTACTGATGGTTAGATAGTATATGTGTTTATTCAAGAGTTTACACGCCTTGAATTGCTATTTTATGTGTCTTGGTGGTATAGTTCATGACATCTATGCAGAATAGAATGTCAAATAAGTATACATGTATTAGCAATCCGAGGATTAAACTATTTAAAGACAATAATAGAAAACTTTTAAAGCAATTCATGTATAACAATATCCTCATTATCGATCACCACGTAACAATTTCGTTCTTTTTTTGGTTAATCAGCGCAGAAACTATCCTTGAATAATAATCCCCAAATAACTAGTATGTGAACCAAACACCTCCTCAGAGTTTAAGGCAAGAAAGTGTTTTTTTGGATGTGATAATATCACTAAAGAGCATAATTGCTAATCGAAAAAAGTATATAAAAGAGATTTAACTACAGTATGTGAGGAGTAAGTAGATCAGGGAGCTAACAAAATCCAAGTCAGATAATTTTAACAAGGAAATGCTGACTTGATACTCAAGAAATGAGAACTTTGAAGGAGGAAAAGCTTGAACTTGCATATTTTATTTATTGATTCTCCTTCTAAATTGCAGTAATGTATTTCTTGGACTTCTATTTTTGCTACTGGCTGTCTCAAATCTTTCCTGGATAGATTTCTTTGTTGGTACTTGATGAAGTTTAGAGACATGATGTCTCCCTTATAAAGTATACTACTTATTGCTTCAGACCTTTTCAGCAAAGTACTTATTTTGTTCCCCTACCCCATCTTCTCTTCTTGAAGCACATATACCTCACATGGTGCATGCTATAGACAAATTTAGAGATCTTCGCCAGAAAAACAGCAAAGTGCAACTGCAGAAAAGCTTAGATCAACAATCTTAAGATGAGATAGGAGAGGATTATTTTTTCCGCTGAAAGTTGAGCATCCCTGTCATATGGATTTTGGTGCACGAACATCACATTCAAGTCCAAACTACTAATGGTTAGAAAAAATTAAGTTGTATAACAAGTTGATCAGCAAAAGAACTTACATTCTTGTCGAGGCATCACTAACTCGATTTCTCCTGATGTTGTTGTGGTTGCTCATCTGTGGTAAAACATTCCCTGCAGCCTTAAGCTTTGCTGAAACTGAAAATAGATTAGTTGCATAGCATTCCTCAGTGAAGTTATGGTAGTTAATGTTACTGAAAATCATGTACTCAAAGTAGAGCATCTAACCTGGAACACCATTTATTCCTTTGCCTTTCTCCAAGTCTTTGGAATTTTCCTGAACAAATACGCAATTTTTACATTGAGAACATTTTTCTAATGCCATAAATTCCAGCCTAGCAGCACATGACAAAAATTAAAACAAAAATATAAATATATAATGGCAACCTTCGCTTTTTTGTGTGTATCCGTGGTGTTCACTTGCTCTAGAACTGGTAAAGATTTCCTTCATGAAAATAACATAAATTTGTCAAGTAGAAGTCAAGTCATGAGCTTAGAAAACGTTAATGAAATATATAAGGGAGATGTTAAAAACCTTGATGGCGGTAGAGCATTCCTTCCAGTTGTTCTCAATAAACCAAACAAAAAGGATTAAATTTTAATACAACTATACATAGTTAATATTACTTTCATCATAGAAGTCAGGGCACATATAACTATGCAGAAGATACCAAAATACCTGATTCCGAGGGTAACTGATTTACGGCCTTGGGCTTTGGTCTTTGGCCCATCAAGGGGAGCTTTCATAGCTTTGAATGGTGCTACCCATACAGAAAGGAAACACATTATTTAGTAACTAACAATTCTTTTTCTTTATCCTATTAATGGAAAAATTCTCACCCTGTGTCAAGATTTGCTTGTCACCAGTAGCTCCACTCAGGTTTGACCTCAAGTTTCCCTATTATTTACCGGAAAAAACTTTTCAGCACCTACTGTTATCTAAGAAAGATAAGATCCTAAGCAGAAAAAATTAACAGTTAAAAATACCTAAGCATCTTTTTAAAAGATCTATCATCACAACCATGGATAAAAAGAGAGAGGATTCCCTGATTGTCACAAACATTGACAAGTTCAAACAGCCTTTTTACATTTACTTAGACTTATTACTCTTTTACAGTGAAAGACTAAACCAGTTTACATTGAGAAGACATTTTTCTTATGTCAAACCTCGCAGCACATGACAGCAAATTGAGTCAAATTATAAATATGTAATAACAACCTTCTCTTTATTGTTTGTACCCTCGCTGTTCACCTGTTGTAGTATTGGTAAAGACCTCCTTCATGAAAATAACATAAATATGTCAAGTAATGAGCTAAGAAAACATTGATGAAAGATACATGGGACACGTTAAACACCTTGATGGCGGTAGAGCATTCCTTCTAGTTGGCCTCAATAAATCAAACAAAAAGGGTTAAAATACCAAAATATTACTTTCATCATGGAAGTCAGAGCATATATAACTATATTTAAGATACCAAAATACCTGATTTCGATGGTAACTGATTTACGGCCTTGAATTTTGGTCTTAGGTCCATCGAAGGAGTCTTTTGTATCTTTGAATGATGCTACCCATACATAAAAAGGCAACACATTATTTTGTGACTGACAATTCTTTTTCTTTATATTTTTGGGACAATGTTCTCACCCCGGGTCAAGATTTCCTCGTCACCAGTAGCTCCATTCAAGTTTGTCCTCACATTTCCCTAGTTTGTACGAAGAAACAACAATCTAGTCAGCACCTACTGCAATCTAAGAAAGATCAAAAGAACCTGAGCAGAAAAAAGCTTGTGATACTGGAATATCCAATTATCTTTGTAGAGTTCCTCACAAGCAGGTTAAAGAAAAAGATGGATGCATGGTATTCACAAGCATAGCCAGGTTCAAACCGTCTTTTTACATCGACTTAGACTTTTTCTCTCTCCTTTTTTTTTTTTTTTTGAAATGGTAAGCATTTACATCTACTTAAAGACTTTTGTGCTCTTTTCCAGTGAAAGACTACACCATTCTGCTTTTCTGCCCTTAATGGAAAATGTCTTAAAACAAAAATGGTTTAATTGTTTAAGATGCTGTAGTGTCACCACTCACCAGGATCAGCTTATGTCTGCTACAATATTATAGTTACAAGTTCATACTGATACACAAAGTCACTAACTACACAGTTAATTTCAAGAGAAATCTCAAGAAATTTGGATTGATGGGCCTAGAGCTAACCACTTGAGTAGGCCTCATACTCACAGAAATGAATGTGCATAAAGAGTTCCTATCAGAAAAGCTTTGTTCATGTCTTACTAGCCATAGCTATTATCAAAAGCAAAGAAAAGAGAAGGGGATTAGGAATGAGGATAGGGTTTGTGTTCAACAACATCAAAAGTTTGGACTCCCCATGTCCCAAAGGACCAGACAACAGAATTTGTGTCCATATATAACAAAAACAACTAATATGCAGTTTTGCACTTAACCCCCAAGCAACTTGGAGTTGGCTATATGAATATTAGTCTCTCTAATACTAAAAGTTCTCTATATTTTCTAACTTATATAAATGTCTTAACTAGATTAAAGGACTCCTAGAAGTCATTGGACCTAAATTATGTAAAAGGTTGTGGTATAATGGCCAATGAAGTGGGTTGAGAACTTAAAGAAAAAGCTCTTAGGCAAATCTCAACCACAAAAGCTAACTCATGAAAGCTAACTCATGAAGGAGGCTTGCTGAAGTTCATATAACGCGACCACCAGTCCACCCCCAACCAATGTGGGACTCTATTATACTTCCTTCCATGTCATTTAAGCGTACACTATTAACTCTACTTGTCATGGTTAACACCTATGAACAGGCACACTTAGAGGTCAGAATAGGACAAGACATTCTCTCATTTTATCCTGTGTGCTACTTGCACTATTTGTCGAATGTGAGCATTTTTAATCATGTCTGGTTACATACGCATCTTAGCATTTGTATCTCTAGAACACTCAAATTGTGAATGCTTTAGAAGCCTAGACATTGTTGGTTTTTCAACTGTTTGGCCTGGTAACCCTCAAGGGTTGGTCTGGTGGTAATAGACTTGAGTCTTGGGGTTTGCTCTCTTTCAAGGTCCCAAGATCGAAACCCACTGGGTGCAAACAATTTCTGAGGGCCATCGGACTGGGTAAAACCTGAATTAACCGTGGTGCACTTGCAGGAAACTCCTTGCCGAGGGCCTGTGCACCCTTGGGATTAGTTAGGGCTCTAAGAGACTCAAATACCCGGTGCAAATCAAAAAAAAATAAATTGTTTAGCCACCCTATTTTGATTATATGCATAGCATCTTTATCCATCATATGTTTCACTTGAACCACTAACTCTAGATATATAAATAATTTATACGTGTGCACCACAACTCATCTACTGTCACCTCAATTTAATCTTTCTTATGCTAGCTAATGGCAATGCATATATTTAATCCTACTATTACTAGATCTAAAATCCTTCCTTCATTGTGTGTTTCTCCTAGCTCAAACTTTTGGTTTAAATCTTCACTACTTTCGTCAATTAACACATCATTTGTAAATAACATACACCATAGAATCTCATCCTGTATAAAGTAAATAAGCTCGTCAATATCTAGGATAAATGCAAAGTGGCTCAATGTCGATCCCAAATTATAAGCCGCATTGTGGAGCACTCTTTTTTATCTCCTATTATTGTTCAAACAACATTACAAATAAAGATAAAACATTCTGTCATAAACTACTTCCCTACATGAATAAATGTTTAAAACTTGATGATGAGAAGAAGACATCAAATGGCTAAACAAGAAATGAAAAGTTCATATAGAATACTATTAAAGTAAGTAGTTTAGCATACCATGATAAATTTTCTTGATGAATTGTTTGCTATTCTTGACCATTTACCATTTGAGTCCCTAAAAAGTAAGTGAACAAAATAAGCACACATTACACAATTGTGTTGATATAATGTAAACATCTAGGGATATAGAAGATCTAAAAGATAACCAAACAAAAAAGAAAGTAAAGAATCAGAATATCAGTAGATGGAATCAGATCATGCCAAACTAAGCTCAACCAAGTGGAAGCGATTAGAGATTATAAACCACAGAAAGTTCAAATAGAAATATTTGCGATATTAAATTCATAAGAATCATTCACAGATTCCCGTTCACTGAAAAGCATATAAATTCATAAGAATTTTAATTTGCCCTATTACAAGTTTCCCATGAGAGTATCACTGAAAACTAGAACACAAAACACTAGAAAACCTCCATCAGGTGAGACTTGAAAGGATGTAAATTAATCACTTACACCAGTTTGGAACTATTATATGATTTGGTTCTCAAAGAGTTGCCCCTGCTATTGCTGATATCAGTCAATACTTTTCTTTTGACAAATATCTTAACTGCAAATACAATGAGTACATACTGAGAATGGTTCTGAAAACAGGAAAATTAGTAACTTTACCAAACAATTCCACTAAACTTACCAGAGGTACTGCATTTTTCTTTTATCTTCTCTATGTTCTTGATATCACTCTGTTGAAGAAATGAAGACGGATGGACCAAAAGAAAATAAGAAATCAAGATTTTGAGGTATGATGAATTGATTTACTTTACCATTGCATGAAATCTGTCAACTAGTTTAGGCATAACACTCAGAGGATAAAATATAATTAATGACTTATGCACTGTCAAACAACATCAACAACAACATACCCAGTGGAATCCCACAAGTGAGGTCTGGGAGAGTAGAATGTACGCAGACCTTACCACTACCTCATAGACTAATGCACTGTCAGATGCATCAAAATACAAAGCACAGAAAGGTGAACTCCTACGCATAATTAGAGAATTTTAAAGCGGAACACTTATTATTAACTATAAAACCTTGCGTCGAACCAATACTTAGCAATACTATCGAAGGAGAAAGCGAGAAAAAAGTGCACAAGTGTTGAGGCTTTACGCTCAAGCCTCAAACCGTGGATAAAGTGAAAACGGCACAAATGGAAATAGAAGATATACATCTAATTCAACTATTCAAGAATGACAACTATAAACCAAAAAGAAAACTATCTGAAGAAAAGGAATTTGAAAAATCATAATAAGGAGAAATTTATATGTTCAGTACTGCAAATTTCAAGTTAAGGCACATGGTGATAAGACACACATTTTAGTGTCTCGGTGACAGAACTGAAGCACTGCGCCGCTGCCTAAGCGAGGCAAACACTCAGCTTGTTTTGTTATCTAGCTTCAGGACTTAAAAGTGACCAGTGAGCCTCGACAAGATAGGCATCTAGACTATAGGTGTATTTTATGAAGACTGCAATCAATCACCATATGTAATCACAGTACCTTTTTTGAATCAATTGTGACCACAGTCATCCTTTACCAACGGTCACCAAGGTTGTTATTTAACAAAGATCACTAAGTTATTTGGTTTTTTCATAACAAAATCATAACATTTTAAATAAAATGTGCGGTTTTTGGATGTGCTTATTTGGATGGTTGTGAAAATTGTAAACTACCAGATAAAATACATGTGAATTACTAAAAAGATATATAACCCCTCTATCTAGATATGCAACTTATTAACCAAAAAAATAAATAAATAAATGAAATAGGACCAACCTTCAAGCTCTTCCGACTGGTCTGCATGTCACTCGTGTTAAGCACACCAGACTTTCCCCTAAGAACACGAGATGGCCACATGTGCGTAAAAACAAAAAATGAAGTCTAATTATTTTTTTTGGTTTCAAATACTAATTGTAAATGTGAGCATAAAACCTGAAAAACTGGTATTCATTTTTTAAAACTTCAGTCTTCAGCTTTAAGATTTTTGTATTCAACTGAAATACTTTTTAGTGATTTCAATGGAGGAAACAGATTCTCAAATAAGAAAATACTCGTGTTAAGCTCTTAATGCTTCTTTTCATAGCCCGCTCAGAACCATACATTTACACAGTATCAAAAATTTTGGATCCTATCTGCTCAAACCATTGAGCCAATTTAAGAAAAGGCCCACACTTTAGTTTATGTTAGTTAGATAAATAGCGTCAAACCACTGTTTAATGAGTTTAGACTCCATATATATAGTTTTCATTCCACGTAAGTTCAAAAACTTCCAAATGTGACACAATTTTTTAATTCCGAAAATAGACTCCCTTTTCTTAAAGCAGAGACCCAACATATTAGGTCCATAGCAACGAACCGAACAGAACAAACTATGGTTGATATGAAATCTGAGAACCGAATGGTAATATCTTTAAATACAAGAGCAGTGCATTGAATACAAGATTGAAGGCTTACTTGCACCGACTGCTGAGAGAATCACGGCTTTGGATATTTATCTTATCTGTGTCTTCGTAAATCTTAAGTTCTCTAACACCACCTGTAGATGAAGCAGCTTCAAATAACCCCCTTTTTTAGAGGGGAAAAAAGCAAAACTATAAATGAATGAAAATGAGATAAGAGTTGAGGAAATTGAAAGAAGCACCGTTTTGGATGGATTTATGGTTCTGAGAGTTCAATTTACCCTAAACACATCAAATTACATAAATATCAGTAGTAACAAAACCAAAAATCTAACACATGACAGAAATTAGTAAAATATACCATGAAAGCCACAGTTGAAAGAATGCCCTCCTTGTTTGAAGTTGTACGAGTTCCGGTGAACTGTGACGCAGATCTGAGAAATTCAGTTGAACAAGTGCTTTATGCTTTCACGAATCGGAGATGGAGAGCGGGTTTTCCACGGTTTTGAATTGCTCATGTGGCTTTTTACACTACTCTCCTTTGTTTGAAAATGAGATATTCGATTTGAAATCAAAGTTAAACCTTTTTTTACATAGAGTATATTAATTTTTTAACTTGTATCGTCTTATAAAATGCATTAGGATTAAATATGAAATTTAAATTTTAATTGCATTTGAAAGATAAAATATTTCAATTTGAATTAATTTTTTTCAAGAAAAAGAAAAAAAAGATGAAGAAAAATAAGGAAAAAAATTCAAAGAGAAATATGAGATTTGTTTTCAATTACATTTTACGTAGAAATTTAATTCATTATGATACAAAATACATAATATATATTTGTGTGACTATAAACTATAAATTATTTTATTGGATTTGAAATTGACATTTTAATATTTGATTATTACTCGATATATAAATATATCATTTTGATGATTTAGCGAGGAAAAAAAAAGTGTCATATGATTGAAATAATCAGAGGATGATAAAATATGATCAAATACTATACATGTATGGATTATCACAAAAATAATTACGCACTACCCAAACTTTAGAACTACCTATTTGTTATTAGTTTTCCTTTAAAAGCAATGCAATTAAAAAAAATATTTTTCAAATATTCTTAAGTATGTTGAAATTTTTAGTAGGATCATTATTTTTAGTACTAAGTTGAAATTTAATGGATTTAAAATTCAATTAATTAGCACAAATACCAATTCAGCACACCCCACATATGTTATTTGTACCAGGAGAAGTTAAAGTTGTTAGAATAATATTTGGTGTGTTTGAAGATCATGTGGTCATTACAATTCAGCTCTGTCGATGGTTTAATAATGACAATTGTACGTGCATGCCAGTTTGATTAGCTCGCCGTGTATTTGCTTCTCTCAATCAGCCGTAATAAATTATTGAACCTCCTTCAACTTAATGGAAAGCTGATTGCAATAGCTTTTTCGTGTTCCCACTTCCCAACGCCTAAATCCCGGCTGCTAGATTCAAATATGCCTTCCATATGAGCTCTATTATGAATTTCTTGCTCTTCATCTTCAACGCAGGTGGCTGCTTATTCTTTGCGCATCAAACAAATGATTTTCTTGGTGGCTCCAGCTATATTTGCTTCTCTCATAACAACAATCACGCTTTGAAATAGCATCCGAGGGTTGATGTGAACCAAGAAGCTTTGCATACAGATTACTCTAGCAACTCATTTTACTTTTGTTCCTTTATTTTTTGGATGACCAACCAGAGGAGACGAATAATAGAATATGGAAGTTAGCTTGAGATTCTTGCATTGTTGGTCCAAGTGTCAGGAAATAACATTGGCTCCTCCATTTTTTGCTGCTACTGTTGCTCATCCCATGTACAAGTCTTTGATTTGTCCAAGAAACCCAAATCAAGTCAACAATAACTTTGCATTTAGAGTAATCATTTCCTCACATAATTTGTACATGAATTTGTTCTTGAAAACTGGAAACAGATCAAACAACAAACAATGACATTACACAACACGGTAGAAACTGGGGCAAACCATCAGCACTTCTGGCTCCAGTCATTCATTTTACCAATTTGGACAATATTATTTTCAATCAAGTACTCCACAAATTCATCTATAAGATATGGCCAAGCTCCTTCAGCATCATAATTTGACAATGCAGGGTCCACATTCTGCATTGATAATCACAAATGTCAACTTAGGTAATATATACGGACGTAAAACTTAACTATGAAGACAGCGGCAAGAGATGGAAGGTGGAAATGGATGTATGGTGGGTGAGTTCAAAAGCAAATACTCTAGAGTAGATGAAGAGTAACTTACCCTTGCAAATTCCAGGAGTTGAGACCAAGTATCCCGTGAAATAGCCTTGTTATGCCTTGCCTGAATTATGTGGGGAAGAGCAAAGTACGGAGTAGAGGTGAGTTATAGCATACTATTTAAGCAATCACTTCTAAGAACAGATTAGATCAAGTTTGTGGTAATAAAGACCAAAGGTAGATACAGAGGCAGAAACAAAGGGAAAGAGAGAAATCATTTGGAGACATGCAATTCAGCATAATCCAGTTAACAACGAAATTCAGCACTTCCTATCCTTTCAACTACCTGCAGAAACTGACACCAATGCTCAACCAACGGCCACTCCTGTTCAGCAAACAGCAATTGCCACATCCCAATAGCCGTGTCCAAGGCCAAAGATTTCTGACCCTGAAATTTAAGAAGGCAAAGTTCTTATCTAAAAAATGACACTCTACTCCTACTCCCTTTCAATAACAAAGTAGAATTACAAAAGTAAACTGGAGAAACTTAAGAAATTCTCCTCCCAAAACACCACAATTTAACAATTTAGACATCAGGCAAAATACTGAGAATTTCCTGGTTGAAGAAAGCAGTATGTAGAACTATTACAAAACAACAAAGAGCAAAAAACAAAAGCAGCTGCTGCAAATTGGATTTGACATTTTCCATTTTGCAGTTTTGATCATCTCACCTATCAGTTATGGAGTTGTTTTAACTTTATACAGTTTCTTTCTTTACCCAAAGGACCGCAAACATGAGCATTTTTTTGTAAACATCTCTAACTGACCAATATTTATTTTCCATTTTCCCCTTTACTATCATCAAGATAAAGGGAAAAATTCATACAGGCTGCACTATTTCTCATTTACATACTAACCCTGCAATTCTCATATACCTCAATGCATATCACATCACCCGGAAATGAAATATGTTAAAATTAGAATAAACATCTTCACAATGCAAAATCGGAATGGTGTTAAAATGACCATAGTTATGGGGCACATTTGCTAATCTTAGATACCTATCCAGCTTCTCCATCCAAAAACATTGGAGAAAACATTCACGGATAATCCATCCAGGGCTCCAATTACTAACTTCAGATGACATGAAAAAGACAATTATTGCACCCGAGGGTGTGGCCTAAGTGGTTGAAAGCCATGAGGTCTCAGGTTCAAGTCCCAACAGGGGAAAAAAAACACTAGATGATTCTTCTCATCTATCCTAACCTTGGTGGACAGAGTTACCTGGTGCCTGTTGTTGGTGGGAGGTGTCAAGTATCTTGTAAAATTAGTCAAGGTGCACAAAAGCTGGCCCGGACACCATGGTCATTAAAAAACAACTATCAATATCTGTCTTCTGAATTCTGCTAATTATTTAGAGCTATTCATCCAAGAGCTCAAGGAAATGTTAGTTGAGTAAGCAACCTTTAAAGTTTTTCTTGGTTTACTAGCAAGACATAAACTTTAAGCCTTTAACATCAACCAAAAGTCATTTTTGTCCCTCGCTTTGTCTTGGGCTAGCATGCACTTGAAATTCCATGCACTGATCACATTTAAAACTCAAGGCAGTTCTCAAAGAAGTAGATCTCATATTGGGTCTTCTCTCACCAAAAAAGGGAATAAGAAAATAGGCAATTGCTAAAAACCATGTGGTTAATGACAATTTTCCTTTAGAATTCAGAACTATTGGAAAATTGTGACAGTCCCAGAAAAGGTGGTTTCGTTTGTTTAAGATTCTCACCTGCATCAAGAGTTAAAAGCAATCACACCAAAAGATGCTTGGTACAGACTAAGACGCCAAGTAGCTTTTGATATACGGCTATTCTTTTATTAGACTAAGTAGTATTCAGGCTTAAATATCTCCAGTATTGTGGTGCAAAATCAAGAAATTAGACTGGATCTTGGTTTTAACTGAAAACAGAACAGATAAAAGAAACGGAAATACTTCAAAATGGTCACTGAACAAGTGACTTGTTGCTGTTTCATCGATACCATTATCAATATTACTGGTATTTGAATTACCAACAAGCAAAAACTCAAATGGCCATTGAATTAGCAAGGGCAAAAGGTGAGGGATCAGTAAGACAAACCTTCTCCTTTGCCCAGCCGAAAGCAAAATTGTAAATCTCTCGGAACTTATCTGAACAATGTAAGATAAAAAAGTAAAAGTCGGTAACCTTTCATCTGATTATTCAAAGAGCTTGCATCTAGATTTAGAGTTGATATAAAACTATCAAAACAAGGCAAAAACTACTTTGACAACATAAAGGAAGTTCCATGTCATCACATACGTTCATCTCTCATCTCAGAACGCATTAATGGCAATTTTTCTCTGAGCTTTTCCAATGAATCTATTCTGCCATTCAGGAGACAGCTTCATTAGATCAAACATCTACCATTTGTAGTTGACAACATTAAAAAAATAATAAAACATTAGTCAACAGGTCTTAACCTAGGCTTACCCAAGAGATTGTAATCCACCAATGAACTCCTGCTTGGAGAATTCACACATGGTTGCAGCTTTCATGTGCCATGAAAGAACCAACTGTAATTGAATTCAACCTTTTATGTCAATCAAATATCAGGCAACTCCTAAATGTTTTTTTCCTTTTTCCCTTTTCCCTTTAATCTTTCTCTGTTTTTATTACTTGTCTGGAGAACAGGCAGAAAAATTATTCTAGGATGATTCTTGTAATTATTATTGTTGTTGTCGTCGTTATTATTATTTTCAGTCTTTTAAGATGCTTGCATAAATTATAACAAAACAGAAATATAAAGCATGCTTATTAAGTGAAAATGACCATCAAAAATTAATTTAGTTTTGTAATAGTGGTGTCCGGGACAGCTTGCACTCACCTCGGCTAATTTCATGGGATACATGAAAAGAAATCACCTAATATTTTTCTCTCTGAGATTTGAACCTAAGACTTCGTGGTTCTCAACCCACTACGTTGACCGCTAAGCCATACCCTTGGGGCCGACCACCATATTATTCCAAAAAAAATAATAATAATTGGTTGTTTGGCTTCAATTTAATAGTGGTGAATTTCTTTTGGTTCTGAATTCATCCGAAAACAGGAACAAGTATCGGGTTTGATTAAGCCAAGGTTAATTGCATCACCACAAAATTTAGAAGTCATATGGCCCACTCTAAGCTAGCATTTGGCATAGATTTTGAAAATCTCTTTTCAAATATTTGTTAGACCATGAAATTTGATCTGATTGTCAAATATTTATTTCAAGCAAACTACATATCCAAACACAACTTCAAAAACTCAAATTTTAAAGTTTCAACTTCAAATTTAGGGTCAAATGTGAGCTAAAAAGTATAAAAAATAGTAGTTTCTTTGATGCAATTATTTCTTCACACAAATTCTATTGATTAACATTTCTTGGAGCCAAATCCTCCCTCCAAATTGAATCCTTAAAGGGGAATAGAGAGACAGAAATAGAAAAAGCAGAGAAGAGGGAAAAGTTAATAGTGCATACCATAACTATATCCTGAGGATCAACCTGACAATAAATCAAAAGAGTTAAAATTTACTCAAACATAATAAAAAATAAACTTAACAGAAAATAGGTAGAAGAAGCTAAAAGCGCAATATACCTACACATCATTATGTTAATACAACTTGAAATTTAGATCAAGTTTTAAAAGAAACTATACAACCAGCTAAAACCACAAACACATTAACAAAAATTGTCTGACAACAATAACAACATAATAAGAGGCCTTCTTATTTTAATTTAAAGACGACGCAAAGCAAAATCATCTTGCTTGCTTCCGGCAAAGCTTCTAGCTCTAAATAATAGCAATTCAAGTATGGCAGGAATATTGTCGACCATTACAAGCGATCGTGAAGCCAAGCTCAAATGATATCTAATGGGATGGGCATGCTCCCCACTGCTCTATGATTTATTACAGTCGTACATTGTTTCGTACCTAGGCTTCAGCCCTCGACTCATTAAATTAACCAACTAGACTAACCCACCTGAATGTCATTGCAGAGGATGCTGATCCCGTCAGCCAAAATCATGTCAGCATATGGGTCTGCAAAAGAAAAGTATATCCATCAAAAAAATGATGATTGTTAAGAAAATGCAAGGTGAAACACAAACCAGATATACCAGGATAGTCATAAATTATGTATACAACAACAACATACCCAGTGGAATCCCACAATTGGGTCAGGGGAGGGTAGAATGTACGCAGACCTTACCACTACCTCATAGAAGAGAGTTGATAT